>PVKS010037202.1:0-18806 GCA_004027875.1 Aplodontia rufa | reverse complement strand
TTTATTAATTCTTTTTTTAGAGAGGGACAGTGAGAGAGACAGAGAAAGAGAGAAACAACTTTATTTAGTTTTTCACATGGCCTTCGTTGCTCCAACACTTAGTTGCGTACGTGGTGCTGGGTTCGAACCTGGGTCGCCAGGCAAGCACTGAAACCGCTGAGCCACCGCTCCAGCCCTCAGTGACATCTTTCTATCTTTTGTGTATTAGTAGGTGTCCTCTCATGGCTTCAAAGTCTGCACAGTATGGAGCATCATGTCCTTGTTTGATAGAATCCCAAGGAGGAAAGAAAGGGGTGTGAGAACAAGAGCTTTCTGTTCAAGAGCTCTTTTCTTCCAGGGATTAAACTCTCCAGCAGACTTTCTTGCATTGGTCTAGATCAAGTCCCACTCATAGACCCACCACTGACAACAGATAGCAGGTCTACCCTGGTTGCCTTAGGTCTGGACTGGGGACATTGCTCCCCAGAATTTAGGTTCTGTAGTAGAGTATCTTGTGGGAAAGCAACAGTACAAGAGGTATTGAATTTTTTGGTCTGTTATGAATACTAAATCATACTGTTATGATTGCTAAATCATTTCCAAGTGGTGGTACTAAAATTCTTATGAATGGCACATGAGTAGGTCCATTTCACCACATCTTTGATAACCAGTGAATTTTACATATTTATTTATAACCATGTTACTAAACTCTATTCTTTTTTTTCTTTTTTAAAGAGAGAGGGACAGTGAGAGAGAAAGAAAGAGAGAAAGAATTTTATTTAGTTTTTTCATGTGGCCTTCATTGCTCCAAGAATTAGTTGTGTACATGGTTCTGGGATTTGAGCTCGCGTACTCGTGCATGCCGGGCAAGCACCGTAACCGCTGAGCCACTGCTCCAGCCCCACTAAACTCTATTCATAATAGTTTTCATAGTTTTTTTTTTTTTAGTTAAACTTATCTTGAATTTTATAGATAACAGTCTTACCACAAATAGTGAATGAAATGATGGTATTGCCTTTTAATAGTTATTTTTTTAAAAGAGAGGGACAGTGAGAGAGAGAGAGGGGGGTGGAGAGAGAAATGATTTTATTTAGTTTTTCATGTGGCTTTTGTTGCTCTAACACTTTGTTGGGTACCTGATGCTGGGGTTTGAACCTGCATCCTTGTGCATGCCAGGCAAGCCCGTAACCACTGAGCCACCACTCCAGCCCCTTAATAGTTGTTTTTAAGTATCATTTTTTTCTCCCTCTTTTTTGGAATGGGGGATTAAACCCAAGGGTACTTTACCACTGAGCCACATCCCAATCCTTTTTAATTTTTTTTTTGAGCCAGGGTCTCACTAAGTTGCTTAAGGCCTTGTTTAGTTGCCGAGGCTGGCCTTGAAATTGCAATCCTCCTGCCTCAGCCTCCAAAGTAGCTCAGATTATAGGCTTTTTATTTATTTATTTATTTATTTTTAAAGAGAGAGGGACAGTGAGAGAGAGAGAAACAGAGAGACAGAGAGAAGAGAGAGAGAAAGAAAGAGAGAATCAATTTTTAAAATTTAGTTTTTCATATGATTTTTATTGCTCTGACACTTTGTTGTATATGTGGTGCTGGGGTATGAACCCACAAGCTCACGCATGCCAGGTAAGCACTGTAACAGCTGAGCCACTGCTCCAGCCCCTGTTTCTTATTGTATTATACTGATCAGTTCTTTCTGAACAGTGGTAGATAATAAAGATAATTTGAGTTTTATGCTTGCTGGTAGGTGTGATGTGAGCATTTGATATGTTTTATTTCCTATTGCTTATAAGATGTGCTGGCTTAATAATGGCTTTTGGAAAGTGGAGTGGGGAAAAGGAGGAGTTACTTAATATTGACCTTACATATTGATTGAAAGATGTTTTTATTTTAATGAGGGTAAATGTGAAAAAAATACACCTTAGAATAACAGAAGAGAAAATTATACATACATAATTTTCCCTTCTATTGTTAGTGTCATATAATTAAATATACACTTCTTTGATGTAAGTACTGTCCTTATAGAAGATAAATTCTTTATATAATATATACTTATGTCAATCAGGTTTCTATTACTATAACAAACTCCTGAGATAATCAACGCAAAAAAGAGAAAAGGGGGCTGGAGCGGTGGCTCAGTGGTTGGAGCACTTACCTGACATATGTGAAGACCTGGGTTCAAACCCTAGCACCATATACTCAACTAAGTGTCAGGGGAAAAAAGGCCAGATGAAAAAATAAATAAAAATTGATTTTCTTTCTCATACTCTTTTTTTTTGTGTGTGTGTTTTAAAAGAGGGGACAGTGAGAGAGAGAGAGAGAGAGAGATAGAGAGAGAGAGAAGCAATTTTTACTTAGGTTTTCATGTGACTTTCGTTCCTCCGATACTTCATTGTGTATGTGGTGCTGGGGTTTGAACTCGCATACTCACACATGCCAGACAAACGCTGCAACCACCGAGCCAACTGCTCCAGCCCCTCTCACTCTCAGACTTTTTACCCCTCTCTTTAAAAAGAAAAGATCAAAGGTTTAGCTATTCACGATGGCACTTGCTTATAATCCCAGTGACTTGGGAGGCTGAGGTAGGAGGATTTCAAGTTGGAGGCCAGCCTCTAACTTAGTGAGATCCTGTTTTTTTTTTTTTTTTTTTAAAGGCTTGGGGATATGGTTCAATGGTAAAGTCCTAAGTATTGAAAAAAAAAAGTTTAGCTCATATTTTTGGAAGTTTCAATATATGATTAGTTGACCCTGTTTCTTTTGGGGCTGACAGCAGATGCTGGTTGGAAAGTGCATAGTGGAACAAAGCTGCCTGTCTCAGCCAAGGAGCAGAGAGGGAGAGAACAGGAAAGGTCCCACAAGACCCTCTGTGTACACCCAGTGACCTGAAGACCTCCTACTAGGCTCCACCTCTTAAAGTTCTATCAACTCCCAATAGCCCCAAGCATGGGACCAGTTTTTAACAGACGGGCCTTGGGGGACATTCCAGATCCTGACTATAACAATACTTTATTACGTTCAGCAAGTATCATTCTATTCCTGGCGTTTAGAATTTTTGTGAGAAATGGATGGTGAATTTAAGAAGAGTCTGAGTATAAGGTTATAATTAAAAGAATTGATGCCTTGATATGAGAGATGGCAGGAATGATTTCCTAATGCTAGATAGCTTTGCAATCCTGAAATAAGCCCTACTATATCATAATATGTTCTTTTTTAAAAAGTCAGTTGAGTTGTATTTCTTGTATTTTATTTAGGATTATTATACTTATCTGCACAAATGAGGGGGAGACATAGCTTATTTTTTGCCTACTCTTGTCAGATTCTGATGTCACAGTTCTGATAATTTCATCACAAAAATTAGACTGCTGTTCATCTTTTTTCTTATGGTACAACAGTTCATAGGACAAAAATTATTAGTTTCTTTAGAGTTAAATTCAACATTTGGACATGGAGTCTTGGGTGGAGGTTAATACTTAATAAATTTTCCAGTTTTTTCTTGATTATCGGCCTTAAGAATTCTCATAGAGAGGCTGGAGTGGTGGCTCAGCTGTTAAATCGCTCGCACGCACAAGGGTCCGTGTTCTAACCCCAGCACCACATACACAATTCAGTGTTGAAGAAACAAAAACCAGATGAAAAATGAAATAAAATTGATTCTCTCTCTCTCTCTCCCTTTCTCTCCCTGTCTTAAAAAAAATTCTCAGAGGGCCAATTTATATATTTAATAAATTTATTATTATTATTTTTACAATACTGAAGATTGAACCCAGGGGTATTCCTAGCACTAAGTTACACCCTCAGCCCTTTCTTTTTTGAGGCAGGGTCTTGCTAAGTTGCTGAGGCAGGAGCTTGTGAGCTTCCTGCCTCAGTTTCCCGAGTCATTGGGATTACAGGTGTGTGCTACTGTGCCTGGCCATGCCTAATAGCACCAATCTTGTTGACTTATATTTTCTCACAGAAAAGCATCCACATCATTGAGATCTTCAAATTCACTGGCAAAACCCAACAGCTACATGTGCTATACTATTTAAATCTTCCTACTATCACTTTTATTTTTTAGCACTTAAAATTTTACTTTTTTTGTTGATATTTGCCAGATATTTGACTATTTTAAGTCTGATTTTCACTGAAGGACCACCTTAAATGTGTTCGTTGATGTTCTCTTTTTACAATTTCTGAATTCATTTATTTATCTCCTGTTTTTCTTGGAATAATTTACAATTTTCATCCAACTTCATTGTTAATTTTTTTTAAAGTTTGGCTTCCATTTAATCTGTGATGCATGATTTGCTGTTGAGTTTTGGTGTTTCTGGATGGATCCATCAGTAAATGCTAAGGGCCAGGATCTCTATTCATTTTCTCTTTGACATATCCTGGCATGTAGAACACTTCCTGGTATACAGTAGGGGTGTAATCTGTATTTGTTGATCAAATGAAGGAAAGAATCTGGGAAATAGGAGAGAAGCTGCTGGAAGACTTCTTTCTGGGGAAGATCCACAGGGGCAGGGAGAAGGCAGAGACAGGTCTCAAGTCCATTTGCAAGAGGGGAGGTTTGCTATGGCCACTGTCCACCTCACCCACAACAGCTACCCACAGAACAAAGATCACTCCTTGGGGTTTGTGTAAGGGACCATTCCCTTCTCCCATGCCTGTGACCTCAGGTGAGATGTCTTCTGACCACAGAGAGATTTACTGGCAGGAGTGTGAGGATTGGGGCAAAAGGTGACCTCCAAGGCAGAAGATGAGTCACTTGGATGGAGGAGCTGGACAGAGGAGAGATCTTGAGGTAAAGGTGGAGGCAAGAAGATGTTTATTTTGAGGAAAATGATCTCCAAGTAAGGTTGAACTTCTGGTCCCGGAGGGCTGAGTTTGAGCCCAGAATACGTGACATGTGGCATTGAGAATGGCGTGGCTGTGCCTGAGACCATGCCTTAGGAATGGGGGAGGCCCCCTGCTCGGACGGGTGGTGCCCTAACGGTGGACACCTACCTCTACCTCGTCTCTACCTAGAGTTGCAAGATAGATGCCGGATGCCCAGTTAAATTAGGGTTTCCGATAAATGGAAAAGTAATTTTTTGGGTGTGAGTTGGTTCCAAGGATTTGGGAACTCTTGACTTACCCAGCTCTGAGGCAGGAGCCTCCTGGAACTTGAGAGGTTTCCCACTGGGAAGGCAATGAAGCACCTTCCCCTCCTCGTACCCACCCTGAGACATCAGCAAAAGCGAAGCCATTAGACATGGAAAAACAAGACCTTTACTCCTTACCCCACCTTGCTCCTGAAATGGAAGTGTGAAGTAAGTGAACTCTCTGCTTTTTCCTCTGTTGGCTAATGGGCTTCTGGACAGTTTCACTGGCTCTTGTGGATAAAGAGAGGAGTGAGAAGTGCACTTTTCTTCTAGCAGGTCATAGGAAGTGAGTCAAGGGTCCAGGAAACTGGGCTCAGGCAGGCAGGTGGGCTTAAATAAAGGCGAGTGCAGGGCTCAGGAGAATGAATGGATGGGAGGGTTAGATGGCAGACGCAGGTCATGCAGGTGATGGCCAGAGGCCAAGGGTAGCAGGCTAATGTCACAGAGTGGGAGGTGTGAAGCTGGGAAGGTTGAGAGGACCCTCCTTTGGGCACTCCCTTAGTGTCCTTTGCTTTTAGGCATCCTGGAAAAGTTGAAAGATGAATTCCAAATTTCTGGGCTAGAAAGTGAGCTTTGGAAAGTAAATGTCATGGAGGAGATAACCTCCAGGTACTGTCACAAAGATCGTGTTACCTTTAGACTAGCTCATTTATTTTTGGCTGAAGGTTAAAAACTATACAAATAATTTTAATGGACATGATTATGTTCTCATCACAAAGTAATGTGGCACAGTTCCATAATTACTCAAAAATGATCATTGTGTGAACAGCTATTAATTAGTGAATAGCTTTGGAAAAAATTCTCAATGGATTTGGGAAGCATTCTTAATAACCCATTACGATATGTCTGGGGGTCAAATCACCATGTCATGTCAAAGCATAGATTTATGGCACCATTTTTAATGATTTCAAAATAATTAAGAATGTGCTATGCATCTGACTGGGCAGATTTGAGACACAAAAACCATATATCTGCATTAGGAAGGAAACGGATCATTTCCAGCCAAAATGGAGATCAAAGCTCTTTTGACATCCATTTGGCAAGTGCGTGCACATTTTATAGCTTCTCAAAAAGTATTAGTGATTTTAGATAAATAGCATTCAGCTTTTCTTTTTCTTCCCCCATGGCTTTCTTGCAAATCAAGAGAGGAAAATCATAAATCATCAGGAAATTCTGACCTTGACTTGGAATTTTGGGGAGTCCAGGCATATGACACTTCCTGACTGAGTGGGGTATTTCTACATTACTCTCGGCCTTTCCCCTGAGTGGCTCTGGGGGAAGCAGTGATGTTCTTTCCTCTAAGGAAGACTTTCACGCTGTTGTTGGCAGAGGACTGTGCTAGAATTCCTCTTAGCTCAGGAATGTCCTGCTTCCCTGAAACTGGAGTGCTAGGGCACCTTGAGCCTTTGCCAGCAGCCTCATCTCCTGGGTTTCCTTGGAATTCTTGTTGGGGAGGAAGAAGGCAGCGAATACTGAGTGTCTGTATATTCCAGGTACTGTGCTGGACACTTCACGCCCATGGTCACAATCCTCCAGCGGAGCAGGTATTGTGTTCCTGGGTGGCCAGTGAGGAAATAAGTTCAGATAGGTGAAGGGATACCCCCAAGTTTGGGAAGGAAGCCCAAGGCAGGAGAGCAGCTTAAGTCTCATGTGTTATCTGAACTTGACTCCCTTTGGTGACTTCCGCATGACCAAGTCATCTAGGCAGTCTTGAACACCTCTTATGGAGGGACATTCACTACCAAGTGACCTGCATGTTTAGCCTGAGCAATGAATAGTATGTGCCTATTGTTTAAACCAAAAATGCGTATAAAGTAGAAGACAATAGTTGTCCATATGTCCCTGCTAATTCTCAGAGGAAATTGCTGTTAGCCCTTGGGTACATATCGTTCCAAATGTATTCCTATGCATAAATAGATACATAATTTATTTTAGTGTAAGGAGGATCATGCACACTGCTCTATGGTGTGCTTTTTACTGAATAAATTATGAATGTCCTTTCAGATATATGTATGCACCTATCTTGTTCCATCTATGAATTCACTATCTATTAATGTAGCCATATATCAATCATTTATCTATTGTTATTTGTTGGTCTGATTGGTTCTATCTGAAAATATACCCTTCAGAATAGCTCTTACCACTTCTCTCCACTTCTGCCACTCTCTGCAGGTCTTTTTTTTTTTTTTTTTCAGGGCTGGGGACCGAACTTGGGGCCTTGCGCATGCTAGGCAAGTGCTCTTTGCCGCTGAGCTAAATCCCCAGGCCTTATTTGGATTATTGTCATAGTCTCCTACCTGGAATCCCTGCTTCTGCCCTGGCCCTGCCTTCTCACTTATTCTGAAGTCAGCAGGGGTGGTGGGCCTTTCATAATGCAAGTGACTTCTCCGCTCAAAACCCTCTTACTGCCTTCCTCTCGTTAGAGGAAATGCCACAGTCTCCACACCCACCTCCTGCTGCCATCCTGCTCCATTCCTCACTCATTCTCCCCTTGTTTGCTCCGCTCCTGCTACGCTGGCCTCCTTGCTGTTCTTTGAACTTGCCTAGCCTGCCGCTGCTTCAAGGTCTTTGTATTTACTGCTCATATTGCTTGAAACGATCTTTCCAGAAATTCATGTGGCTCCCTCTCTTGCTGTTTTCCAGAGTTTTGCTCACATGTCAGTGAAGGCCTTCCCTCGCTGCGCCTCTGTCGAATGACGTGATTTCTTAGGACGATTTGTGAAAGTCATGTATACACACACACCCCAAGTCAAAGCCAGCATTATACTTACTGATGAACCAATCAAGTAGTTGAATTAAACGAGGAAAAAGATAAATAGGTTTAAATGATCTATTTCTTCATGTGCCTACATTGTGTGAATGAATTTGGAGGAAAGAAAAGAGATAAAGGCATAGAGGTTAGTGGCCATCCAGACAGCCAGTCATCCAACAAGTTGGAAAGGAGGGGATGTGGCAGAGTGTGATGTTTGAATTGACGATATTGGCAGGGGAGAACTGTTGGGAGATGACAAGGTCCAGAATGTGTGATTCTGAGCGGCCAAGATGGAGTGGAAGAGGATACCAGAATTCAGTGTTTAAGGAAGTGAAGGTTGGGGTGCAGGGTGGGCCATCCACATGGATGTTGGTCACCTAAGAGGAAGGAAGGACTGGGGATGGAGGAGAAAATGGGGGCCAGGGCCTAAATCTTAGATGAATGAATTGCTGATCCTCAGATGACAGTGAGAAATGTATTGGAGAAGTCCGAACAGAGAGAGGAGTGACTCTGCTTTACCCCTCAAGGACCTTCCATGGAAAGCTGGGTTTCATTCCAGGTGGAAGAAGGCAGGAAGGCTTCTGAGTAGAGGCTGATGAGAGCCTCTCAATTATGGATTGATAGCTCTGGCACCCAGTGGAAGGCTGGGATGATGTGTGCTCTGTCCTGGAGAGCTGCGAATGTTGAAAATCTCAGACATCCTTAATAATATTTTCTAGCATCTTGTATTTATTTCCCTTTCCAGTATGCCAGTTTATGTATAATTAGCATCTGATTGAGGCCAAATTGCTGCTTTCCTTCTACATACCTAGTGATGGCACTGTTCTCTCAGTGGTGTATCACCTTCCAACCCTGAGTCATCCCCTCCATAAGCTCTTGTATATGTCCATGAACCCAGCTGGGGGACTCATATTCATGACAGTTTCTGGCTGGATTTCCCCTGCCCCTCCATCCTTCTGAAGAGCAGGCCCTTGGCACAGATATCAATACCACTCGCTGCACAGGGCGCTGGCAGCTGTGGTGGGGGTGAGGACTCACCTTTTGATGGTTTCTTGACTGTGCACATCAAGACTCCTAGAGACTCTATTTGATTGGATGAGAAATTTCCCCAGAACCTCCATGTTTACTCATATTTCTGGGGAGACCCAGCTTACTGGAGGATTAAATGGGAGAGTACCTGTAACAATGTTTAGTAGCCTGCCTGATGTATAGTAGGTTGCTTTTTGTGCTAATCAAGAGGCACTCTGGGGCTGGAGCAGTGGTTCAGCAGTTACAGCGCTTGCCTGGCATTCGTGAGTATGTGAGTTCGAACCCCAGCACCACCACTTACACAACAAAGTTTCGGAGCAACGAAAGCCACATGAAAAACTAAATAAAATTCTCTCTCTCTCTCTCTCTCTCTCTGTCACTGTCCCTCTCTTAAAAAAAAAAAAGGCATTTTTCTGGCAGTGGGGTGCCCAAGCAGTTTGTTGGGTCTTCTTGTTATAGTAATGCTGCTTGCTGCAGGCCCCATCTATCAGAACTGCTGCTGTCACTGGAGACGTTCCTGATGCACAGCCATGAATCACAGTGTGAGAACGGCTCATAATTGCCTTATATGTGTTTTCAGTTCTCAAATTTAAAACCATTTACTGCTGGGAACAGATGTTAAATTCAGGACGCTTGTCAATTGTTGGCGCCATACACAAAAAAGATGCTTAAAATTAGAAGCCTGATTGAATTTTAAGTACAGTGATCACAATGGTTGGAATGAAAATAATTGAAATGGTAAACAGTTTATGGTGGGAGATAGGAATAAGCAATGGAAAGAGAAGTTGAACTTAAATTTGAAGACTCATGATGTGCCGTTATATTAGGGACTCAACAATAATTGTTAAGTTAATTAATTCTTAATTGTAATAGAAACTCTCTGGCAATACTTAAGGAGTATTAATACCAAATATATTCATTCATAACTCAGGTGAGCACAGGAAAAGCCACATGGATTCAATGATAGCAGTAAGAATGATCATTCTTACATATTGGGGACCTACTGTGTGCCAGACACTGGACTTGAACCTTTATACGTCTGATTAATGTCTGGACCGTTGGTTATTCTCCAAGGTCAGGAAGGATTAACAGTCCCTTTCCTTTCCCAATTAAAAAAATTGTGGTGGGGGCTGGAGCAGGGGCTTGGTGGTTACAGCGCTTGCCTGGCTTGTGCAAGTACACGGGTTCAAACCCTAGCATCCACGTACACAGCTAAGTGTCAGAGCAACGAACATGTGAAAAACTCAATAAAAATTGACTCTCTCTGTCTCTTTCTCTCTCTTCTCACTGTCCTTCTTTTTAAAAATAAATAAATAAATAAAAATTATGGTGAAACTATACGACATATAATTTACAATTTTACACATTTTAAAATATAGAATTCGGTGACATTAAGTACATTTGCAGTGTTATGCAACCATCACCACTATTCATTTCCATATATTATCATGATCTTAAGCAGAAACTCTGTATCTACAACAATAAATCTCCCCGTCCTCCTCTGTCCGTCCTCCACCCCCGTAGCCTCTTTTATCCTTTCTGTGTCTATAATTTTGTCTTGGCTAAATTTGCCGGGGTTAATGTCATCTCTACTTTACCCCTGACTCCCACACTGCTCCCTGATGACCAGGTCTGCTGTCATTGTGCTGACCCCTTGTGGGATGCAGACCCCTCTGGACCCACTGGAGCATCACAAGGAGGAAGGCTGTACCCCAGCCACCAAGCCTGGTAGACCTGCCTGACCTGCAAGGCCATGTGCCAGCTCCCTACCAGGGCTTGAGAGGCAGGGAGTGAGCATGGGGAGAGCAAGTCCCTCATATGCGGTGTGACAGCTGCAGGGGCTGCTTTTAGTTCTTTGAATGATCCACAGTGTTCCTGGTTTCCAAGCCTTTGGGGATATGGGTCTTTTCAGGAACACTAGCCCTCCACTGTCTCCTCTGCCTTGCCAAGCTAACTTTGAATCCTTTGAGTCTCAGCTTAGAAGAGTCTCTGGAGAGCTTTCCATGATTTTCCAGGTTGTCCCCTCCTCTGATGGGTCTGGTGCTTACTGTCCTCCCAGAGTGTCCTGTGTCTGATCACACTGGGCTGTTGGTTCTGCTCACCTGTGATTGGGTCCAGGTCCTACTGGGCTACATCCTAACATCAGCACTGTGCCAGTCTCCCAGCCCTGGAAGGAATCACACCGTGTGACCCCTTTTCTGCTTGCTTTGAGTGGCATGCACCTGGCCTTTCTTCTGGTTCCTGTGCTCAGATGACCCTCTGAGCTACTGGGGGTGGGCATGTATGGAGGGTGGTAGAGAAGTGACAGGTGGGTTGCTGGAGCATCATAGGACACCATTCTAGATGATTTGGTCTCTGCTCAGGGACTATACCTTAATCCTCAGAGCTGGAGATGTATTGTGTTGGGTAGAAATGGGTGTTTATTGAAATTCAAGTGAGTTTAGGTTAAGACTCAGTTTTCCTGTTTACTTCTGAGGTTTGCTCCCCAAATAGGAATTCCTGTTTGCATATGTGAGCTGTGAATCTCATCACAGTCCTGATTCTTCCTGTTGCTGTTGCTAGTGGAGTGTGAGCAAATAGATTTTAATTTTTCTAAACCTACAAGTGTTATTTCAGTTGGCAGTGAACCAGAGATATCCTATTTCTGCCTTGTTCTCAGTGTGGTGGGTGAGATAATTATTACATAAATACTGTGTGTCAAGCCTGGTTCTTGCATAAAGAACTCCATGAGAAGCTCCAAGTGCCAGCTGTCCCAGGGAGGTCCTTGGTGATGTTGCAAGGTCAGAGTTCAAGTCTGTGGCCTTGACACGGAAGCAGCACGGCTAGCAGTGTCTGCCGTGCTAACAGAGGTGTGGTCTCTGGCTTAGGGAAGTCAGAGCTCCTTGTGTCTATTTTCATTTAGTGAATCCTCATGCAGAGGTTCATCTTAGAGGTGTATGTGTCTAAGTTTTTAATTGTTAGTGATTAAGATGGAGCTAGATTGGAGACCAGGTTCTATCACTTCCTTGCTTTGTAACTTCAGACATGTCACTTACCTCTTTGGGCCTGTTTCCTTACCTATAAATCGAGGATGACAATCCCAGCTTCCTAGGGTGGTTATAAAAACGAAATGGCATAAAGCAAGCTCTTGTTTCCAGCATTTAAATATAGAGTGGGTATAGTTTTGGTTCCATTATTATTTAGAATTGCTAACACACATTGAGCTTGAGTTGCAGTCTTCCACATGCTACCAGTCCGACTCTGGTTTCCATATTCTCTTTTCTTTCCAGAGTAGAATCATCAGTGATTATAGTTCTGAGACTGATTTATTCTGGGACCCAATAAAGGGACTTTGGGAGGGTGTCCCAGCCACTTTGTGCCTCCCTGCTTAGGAAAGAGTCTCTTTTGTCCAGGTTATGCCTACAGTCTGACTGTGGAAGAAAGATAAAAATGGTGGACCACGATTCTCAACATGGTCAGGGAAATCAAGAAAGGACCCTCTTGTGGCAAGTCTGGGTGACCCAGTATTATTAATCATGTGTTCCTTAGTAGGAAAAGGCTGCTGGTGCTCTGTGTGTGTGTGTGCACGCGCATGTGTTGGTTCACGAACATGTATATACATGCAAGAATGCCTTACTCTGCCTGGTGGGGGCCTGGGATTGGCCCAGCTGTCTAATGTTGGCTAAAGCTATTTCTGTGACAGATGTTCTTTTGCTTAGAGATTCATTTTGGGACATTTAGTGCGAAAACTTGAGGTCAGTAGTTACCACTCAAAGCTTTGTACTCTACATTAAAATCTCTTTATTAGCATTCTGATTTAATGGGCAGATAATGCAGAGACCTGGAGATAGGCATCTGCTCCCTAGTGGACACAGTTTAGCAGATGATGGTGCAAGAACCGGCAAGGCCTCAGCCCTGAGAGTCTGAAGTTGCTCTCTGGGCTCCAAGGATCTAACAGAAATTATTTTAAAAGTGTCCTCTCCTCTCTGTCTCAATGCTGCTGATTTTTATAGCTCAAGAGCAAAACCTTGGGTGAGGGGAAGTGGAGGGAATGTGTGGAGACTGGAAGTCAGGCTGTGCCCTCTGCCTACTGTGTGACCTCTCTGGCTTGCCCCATAACTGTGCTCCTACCTCCCAAGTATGTGTTATTGAAAGTTCCCTAACAGCCCCATGGATGCAGAGAAAGTTTAACGGCATGAAAGAGAATGGAAAATCAGCTCAGCTCTGACCCAGTCTTGATGGAATTACCTTAAGCTTCTGAAGCTTTTCATTTATCTTCCAAATACCCAGGGTTATAAATCGCCCGAGAGCCTTGGCTCCTCTGGGCTTAGGAAATGGTCAATGGAAACAAGATGCAATGTTGATCAAACTCTCCCCATGTTCTGCCTTCTAGGATCTCATTCTGTTTCACTGATATTTTGTTCTCATGAGGTTCTGGAGAAATCTGAGGGATGGTTAGAAAATGTGGCTGGAAAGTCTGTGTTCATATCTCAGGTCACAGGAACCTGGTGACGGAATTCTTTTTTTCATTGTGCATCTGGAATTTTGTTTCCCCTCAAAAAACCTCAGTATCTGATTTTCTTAAAACAAGTGAGAAAAAGAAAGAACAAATATGAGCCAAAGTAGAAAGAGTATTGAACAGTAAGAGCCCGTCTAGTTTATCTAGCTTTGCAAAATCTTATTTACCTTGAATAATATTTCCATGTTTCCTCTCATTCTTCCTTCTGTATTCATACATCAAATCAATGTGCTATGACTCGCTCTAGTAAAGTGTAACTGAAGGTCAAGAATCCAATCGGCTGCTAGCCACAGGGACACTTTCTTGTGTTACACTTGACTGGTTAACAGATGGAATTTGGGTTATGGAATCTATCAGAGCCCACAATGGTCTTCACCATAACTCTCATGACAGAAACATGGCTGCTCATCTGTAAAGCTACTATCTGCCTTCACTGGTTCCCTCAGGTATACTCTAGGACTTGAAGAGCTGGTAGCACCTGTGTGCACTTGGCTTTCCACTCCCCTGTATGAGAACTTCCTTCCTAGTGTCAAGAGCCCTGACCCAGTCTCTAGTGGGAGGGGTGGGCCTAGTATGATAGCGCAGGCTCATTGCAGGTCACTTTGCCGAAACTCAGAGAATGTTGTTGCCTGGAAGGAAATTTTACTTAGTCACTTGCTTTCTCTTCTCACCTGGACCCAAGCCTAGAGATGAATGTGGTCCCCTGTGTGAGGTTTTCAAGGGCACCAGAGAAATGCCTCATTGCTCAGAAACACGAATTCTCACGTTTAAGTTCCCACAGCTCTGTCCTTTATGTGTTAAACCCCTTCCCCAGGAGTATCAGTACAGCTATGAATGTTGAGCTAGAGGGTACTGTTGGTTCAGTTCCTTCCTCTAAGGTCAGGTCTGGGCCTTGGGCCCAGAGAAGCAGAGGCTCCAAAGCCATCCAGGCCTGGGAGCCTTGTTCAGTGTTACTCTCTTTGCCTTTGCCTCAGAGTGATGTAGCTCTTGCCAGGCTTGTGATGAAGGCCTTGGTCACTAGGGTGAAGGGGTTTCCTGAGGCCCTGCAGTTTAAACTGTTTCACTTAGGCCCTGTGATTCAGTCAATTCTGGGATTATTGAACTGGAAGGGAAAAGTGACAGATTTACCTCTGAGAAGTGGCCCTGAGAGCTTGTCTTGTATTTCCATAGAGTCTGTCCAGATTTGCTCTGTACATAGCTGATCCAAGTTCCTGGCAAGCCATAATCCCAGAGAAGGGAGGCTAATTGCTGGGCTAGAGGCAGGGAGCTACATAGAGACCAAACCCCTGCTTCCTTTCCCCTTCCTGAATTGGTTATATTGGTGCCTTTCCCAGTCTCTCTGAAGAGCCCAGGGGTCTGGCTCTCTTCTCCTTGGTGACCCGAGGCTGTGTTGCTCTCTGTCAGCCTTTCTCAGCTTTTCTGGCTGTAAAAATTATCTCAGCCTTCTCTCTCTTCTCCTGAAGGCCTCACTTTGTTCTCTAGGGGTTTTGCAAGGCTGTATGAGGCCTCAGCGGGGGTGTCTGTGTGCCCAGGCACTAAGCTTCAGACAGATGGTCTGCTCAGGCACAAAGGCCCAATGTTCCTCAGTGCCCCTGTCTTGTTTCAGTAACTGAGAGTGGGTTCAGGAGCCTGAGGGGAGGCTGGAGCTTCCAGAGTGGGGCGCTAGGGACTGGCCTACTTACCCCCCAGGAGCTTTTCTATGGTGGGGCTGCCAGATCCTTTTTCTGTGGTTCTTGTGTTCTGTGTCCTGCCCTGAAGCCCCTGCGGCTCCCATCTCTTCCACATGCTGCCTTTTTCTAGACTGTGCGCTCCTTGTGCCTGCTCTGTCTCACCTGCAAAACTCAGGCCTATGTGCTAGTGCCTGGCCACTTTCTGGAGTTAACGAGGAGGATGTTTGAAGATAAGAGGGGGATGCCAGCATCTTTCCCTTAGAGAACAGTAAAACAGTTACGAGTAGAAAATGTTCCCAGAGCCCCAGAAGCTGCAAACAAGGGAAACGTAAATAAGCAAGACTGAAATTCCTCTGGGGCTCATGTCTGAGGTGGGAGATAGAGATCTAATAATCAGATTCCATCCAAGTGCCACGTGCAGACCAAGTAAGTAGACCTGTGAGCAGCGGCACAAGGCCATACTTCCAGCAGGGAGGGTTCACCATGGAACGGGAGGGAGCCGAGTGGAGATGCAGCCAATACCTGCCATTTCCAGAAAAATCAGTTTTGGTGTCACAATCAGAGCATGGAACTGGAATGAAGAAAATGCCCAGGAGCTGGCAAGCATCTTCAAAGGGAGCTGGGGATTCAGGCATAGATGTTTTTTACCCGCTAGAGCCCCCTCTAATTACCCACCCTGGTCCCCCCCCCCCACCCCAGTACATCTCTACGAATGCCTTAGATTGTATGTCACTACAGCTTTTCAGGGTTTTAATTCGTGAGAGTTGACCGTCAGGCAAAGATTTTTACATTCACTAATGGCAAGCAGAGGGAAGCTAAGGAGCACAAAGTCTCTGGTTCTCCTGCAGTGGTGAGTCCTGAGACTCTGCTGGAAGAGACATGTAGAAGATTTTGACTGACAGCTGTCTTGTGGTCAGACTTCTTGCACCAGGCATGAAGGGTGGCCAGTTCCTCAGCCAGGGAAGAAGTGTGTGAGGAATGAGGGTTCCCTTTGGGCTGCCTGCAACAAGGTCAGACACTTTGGAAGCCTTTTATTTATTTATTTATTTTTGGGCAAAGGAGTTTTGTTGATATGATTAAGGCCAAGGACCTTGCAATAGGGAGATTCTTTCGGTTACCAGGATGGGCCCTACGTAATCAACAGGGTCCTTAAAGTGGAAGGAGGCAGGGAAGGCAGGTTGGAGATGTCATGTGAGAAGGACCTGGTAATGTGAAGATGGAGGAAGGGGGCCATAAGCCAAGGAAGGAAGTGACCTTTAGAACCTGGGAATGGCCTTCAGTTTATAGCCAGTAAGGAATTGAATTTTGCCATTCATCTGAAAGAACAGGAAACATTCTCCCCAGAGCCTCCACTGGGAACATGGCCTACAGACACCTTGGTTGTAGTCTGGGGAGACCTGTACTAGATTTCCAACACCCAGAGCTAATAAGTCAGATATTTGTGTAGCATTAAGCCACCCAGCTTGAGGTGGTTTTTTTATCGCACTAATAGAAACCAAGTACAATGGTTTTGTTCATGATGAGTGTTTAAGCTCCCTGTTTTCTTCATTTACCTGTGGACCAGCCATGGATCCCTGTACTCACATCCTTGTGCACAAGGAAAGGTATCATTCTAGGACACTGCCTTCTAGAATTATGTTTGGTAAGCTGGACATGGAGACACATGCCTGCAGTTCCAGTTACTTGGGAGCTGAGTTGGGAGGATTACTTGAACCCAGGAGTTTAAGATCAGCCTGGGAAAACTGGCAAGATCCCATCTCAAAAACAAATAAAAACAACCAACCAACCAAAAAATCCAACTTTGGTGATCCTAGTAACAAATTGATTTTGTGTAGTGACCTGTGTACACACCCACATATAAAACAGATGATTTTTCAAGAAATTATGCTTATCTTTTTATTGCTTGCATTGCATTCTGATATTTTCTAGGATTCTCTTCTATTCCATTCAAAATCAGGCTGACTGCTAACTTTAGCTCACAGTTCACAAACAACTTCAACCCAAAGTTTCAAAAGCATGGCTCTGGAAGCTGCTTGGTGAGGTGATCGGGTAGAGGGTCTGAATGAATGTGTGCTTTGACCACTGCTGCCCCATGGGAACCCCAAAACATGAGCAGCTCATTTTTTATTGGTGTATCATCATGGGTTTCGTTGAGGCACATTTATACCTTGATTTCATTGTGATCAATTTAATTCCCCAGGTACCTCCCCTTGCCTCTCCTCTGCCTCCTCCTGCTCCTTTTCCTCTCCCTTTCATGTTTCCACTCGTTTTTCATGAGATCTTTTCCTCCTGCCTTTTTCCCCTGGAGCTTCCACTTGTGAGAGAAAACATTCAACTCTTGGTTTCTGATTTTGGTTTATTTTGTTTAACATGGTGGTCTTTAGGTCCATTCATTTGCTTGCAAATGAAATGATTTTGTGCTTCTTCATATCTGAAAACGTCTACACTCCATTGTGCATTTAACCATATTTTCTTTATCTGTTGATGGACACCTAGCTTGGTTCCATAACTTGGCTATTGTGAATTGTGCTGCTATAAACATGGGGTAGTCATGTATCTCTAAAGTATGCTGACTTTAGTTCTTTTGGTAAATATTGAGGACTGGAGTAGCTCATAGGGGGTTCCGTTTCCTAGTCTTTTGAGGAATCTCTCCATACCTATTTGGAAGGTTTCTGTTCGAATTTACATTACCACCAACAAGTGTGTCAGAGTTCCTTTCTCCCTACATCCTTACCAGCATTTATTGTTGTTTATCTTGATGATTGTCATTATAATTGGAGTGAGATGAAATCTCAGTATAATTTTTTTTTTAAAGGACGAGGGGACAGTGAGAGAGAGAGAAAGAAGAAATTTTTATTTAGTTTTTGTTGTGACTTTCATTCCTCTGACATTTTGCTGTGTATGTGATGCTGGGGTTCAAACTTGCATACTCATACATGCGAGGCAAGCGATGTAACCACTGAGCTACTGCTCCAGCCCCCTCAGTATAGTTTTGATTTGCATTTCCCTGATAGCTAGAGATGTTAAATATTTTTCATATAATTATGGATCATTTGTACTTCTTTTGATAAATGTCTGTGCATTTGTCCTTTTGTTGGATGGGTTATTTTTTTGTTTTTGTTTTTGCTTTTTTTTTTTTTTTTAGAGAGAGAGAGGGAGGGGAAAGACAGAAAGAGAGAATCAATTTTATTTATTAATTAATTCATCTGGCCTTTGTTTCTCTGACACTTAGTTGTATATGTGGTGCTGGGGTTTGAATCTGGGTCCTTGTGAGTGCTAGGCAAGTGCTCTGGTCACTGAGCCACCACTCCAGCCCCGGAGTTTTTTGAGTTCTTAAATATTCTGGATATATTAATCCTGCATTAGAAGAGTAGCTGTCAAAGATATTTCTCCCATTCTGTAAGTTTGCGCTTCATCCTGTTGTTTCCTTCGCTGTGCAGAAGCTTTTTAGTGTGATGCTCTCCTCTTCATCGTTACTGTTTCCTAAGCCATCGGAGTTCTATTGAGGAAGTGCTGCCTATGTTTATATGTTGGAATGTTTCCCCTATGTTCTTTTCTAATGGTTGCAAAGTTTCTGGTCTTAATCCAAGGTCTTTGATTCATTTTGAGTTGATTTGTGCAGGGTGAGAAATATGCATCTATTTTTAATCTTTTACATATGAATGTTTTCCAAACACCTTTTATTAAAGAGACTGTCTTTTCTCCAGTGTAAGTTTTTGGCACCATTGTTAAGAATCAGATGACTGTAGCTG
>PVKS010037201.1:0-18807 GCA_004027875.1 Aplodontia rufa | reverse complement strand
GTGGTGACCAGGTTATGTTTAACTTTAGAAATACCCAGATGCTCTCATGAAGGATAGTAACCAGAGACTTAGATACTGTGACCAGGAACAGTACACAGACACAATGATCTGAATCTGTGACAAGGGACAGTAAATACAGACCTTACCAGATCCTAGGCCAGGAACAGTAACCAGAGACAATGGTCAGATTCAGTGACCAATTCAGCAACTAGAGACATGAGCCAGATACTCTGACCAGGAACAGCAACAGAAGACATCAGCCAGATACCGTGACCAAGAAAGGAACCGGAGACATTAGCCAGATGCCATGAGCAGACGCAGTAAATAGAGACTAAAACTCTAATAGATGTCCAGGTACAGTAAACAGAGACCAACGCTAATGCTATGTGTAGGTACAGTAAACAGGGACCTCGACCAGATTCTGTGGTCAGGATCTGTCACCACAGTCAGTACCTCTCACCTCAACCTGTTCCAATAAGAAGAGGCGTTTTGAAGATACGGTGACCAGATATAGTTAAACGAGGAAAAAGTGAGACATTGTGACTTTGTTACTAGGTACCATAATGACAGAAATTTGGCAAATACTAAATGAGGTACAGTAACCAGAGACTTAAGCCAAATACCATGACCAGATGTAGTAAAACAGAGACAATTCCCAGAAACTGGATTCAGCAAACGAACACATGAACCTGAATCTGCCTTGTAGTACAGTAAACACAAACATTAGCCAGATACTGTGGCCAGGATCACTAGAGAGAGACAATGCCCAGACACTTTATAGAGATACAGTATCAGAGATATTAGGCAGCCACTGGAACCATCTAAGGTAAGCAGCAATAAGTAGATTAAATACTCAGTTTCCATTCCCAAGTATAGCAATCAGTGTCATCATCTGGATACCTTAACGGAGTTTAGTAACCAGAGACATTAGGCACAGCAATCAGAGATATTGAGGCAGTTATAGTGACCAGGTGCAATCTCAGAGGCGTTAGCCAGATAACAAAGCCAGGTACAGTAACCAAACTTTAGCCAGATAAGTGAACAGTTACTGCTCCATACAATGGCTACCCTGGAAATTCAGTTCACCTGTTCTCATGAGTAACTTGGCTGTGGCCGCATCCAGGCGGCAGAAATTGCAAGCCACTCTTTATTCTGTCTATCCCGACTGCACGATGGGCAGTTGGATGGACAGTTGGATGGGCAGTTGGCGGCAAGCGGTCACGGGCATCCTTAGAGCCTTGGGCAGGTACTGACTGTGGAACTTTGGAGCTCCTAGATGATCTCAGCGCATGAGCATCCGAGTGCACCCACATCTCCACCCGGCAGCGCCGGCCTCCTGCGGGTGCCAGGCTGTTGGCAGCTATTTCCCAGTAGGAGGCGTGCAGTGAGAGCGAGCGGACCTGTGGCGTGGCCAGCTGGTGGAAGCGCTATTTCAGGACACTACCTTGTCTGTCCATGAGGCTGGTGGGCAGGCCGGGTGCAGCGGTTGCTGGGCAACTTCCCCACCCACTACTTAGCACCACGCTACCTGGCCTCCTGGCCTGCGCTGTCGCCAGCACCACTGCCGCTGAGGCCCTGCTCCTTGTGCATTTGGACTTGGAGCTGCTGGAGCTCAAAGAGCTCAGGAGCCCAGGTGGCCTCTGACAGTTTTACCTTACGCTCATGCAGGGCCAGGAGGTGGTGGTGAAGGAGGTGCGCAGTGGCCAAGAGCACGTGGCTGGAGGCGGAGCTCTGCAGCATGCGCGGCGCTTCGCAAGACCGCAGCACTGGACATCACCGAGGTGCTGCACGTGCCTGCGGCAGCCACACCTCCGCCTGTTGCTCCGTTTCGCCAGCTGCAGTGCATTCAGGTGCTGGTAGCAACCAGCTCTCTGGATTCCTGTGGTGCGCGCCACCCGTACTGATCAACTGGCCCCTGCAGATGATGCCCGGGTGCTCTACTACATGAGGAAACTGTGCCCGTCCTACAGCTGGACCTCAAGTCCTACAGCAGTAAGTGTGACCCTCGTGGCGGCACCAGCCGGGTCCAAGTCAGGGAGGGTTCCTAGGACTGCTACCAGGTGCAGAGAGAAGGCGGTCACCTGGGGCACCAGCATCACCTGCTCAGGTATAGGGAGCTCAGAGGGCAGGCCGACCTAGACTATTTGCTTTGGAGCAGATGGCTTTTGTTTCCCCTGGGTACCTTTTGGAAAGAGGCAGACAAGGTTTGCTTGTAGGTCAAACCTTTGTCCATATCCAGATTTGCAGGAACCCTAGAGGCAGTGAGAGCAGCGAGGAAAGATATATTGGGTTTTATAGCCTCCCTGACCCCAATTCCTTAGGTGGGACTCTGAGCCCAGGTAGGTGTCCATGGATCAGGAGGCCCCACAGCAGGTCTTCTCACCTGGTGGCCTTCATCGCACTCCCTTTCACTTCCACTGCCCTTTTCTCAATCTTTGTGTAAAGACTGAACTCCCAGCCTTGTGCATGCTAAGCTTTGTCTATATTCCTTTCACCATGTCTGACATGTACAACTGAAAAGATCAAAATCCTCTTTTTTCTGACTGTCTACAAGATATTATTTCTCCTTTGGTTTATATTTCATACTCATTGCCCCACCTGGAATGACTGTTAACAACATCTGTTAACTAACAATATTAGGACGGAGGCCAGGAAGGCACTTATCGTGGCTGCTGGTCTCCATTGAGCTGAAAGTCAACAGTTACTGGAAGATGCCCTTCCTGATACCCATCCTGAATGGGAACCAAACTCTGATTCAGGCCAGGCACATTTGGACGCCTATCACTGGCACCTATTAGGGGGATTATGGGGAGCAGCTAAAAACCCAATCAGTTTGTCCAAAATCATTGAGGTACTCCGGGGTCCTGAGGAAGCTCCAGGATTATTCCTTGAAAGATTGCAGGTCATATACACCCTTTGACCTTGAGTCACCAGAAAATATTAGGGCCACAAATTTGGTTTTTGTTTCCCATTTGGGCTGTAGATATCCACAGGAAGCTCCAAAAGCTCAAAGGGTTTGCAGGGATGAATACTTCCCAACTACTTGAGGCAGCTCAAAGAGATTGCAGCTGCCAAAGCTGCCAAATGCCAGGCTAAAATTCTGGTGGCCACCGTTCAAGAGACTAAAGGAAGCAGCTTGAAGTTATGTTAAAACCAATACCAGAAAAGAGAAAGAATCCAAATAACCAAGGACCAATGCAAATGGCAAAAAGAACATGGACACTGGAAGAGCGATAGTCCCAAACTTAAGGAAAAGGTAATAAAAGCCAGAGCCCGGCCCATACTCACCAAAGCTTTCCCTTCTGTTTCAGAGACTGAAGGATGAAGAGGCTCAGTACCTCTTGGTCCCCATAAGCCCACAGTAACTGCCAAGATAGGGGGCCACATTGTTGGTGTGGTTTGGTAGTAGATACTGGAGCTGAATATTCCCTCCTCACCTCTCCTTCAGGTCGTATAGAGCCCTGGGGGAGGATTGCCATACAAGGTGCAATGGGAGATAGCACCCAATGACCACTGAGAGAACTGTACATTTAGGACGAAAGATGGCAATATACTCTTTCCTTGTTGTCCCACACTGCCATTTCCTTTGTTAGGATGTGAACTGCTCCAAAAATTAGGTGCTATTATCTTATTTTCTCCTGTGAACACAACTCCTTCATTCAAACCAGCTTACCAACTGTCAATAACTGTCTCACTTACAAACGGATATATGTTTCCCCCCGAGCCCAAAGGAGATCACTCTCTTGAAGGGAACCAATATCAGAACAGTAGAAACAAAAGTACCTCAATGTATTGGCTGAACAAGGACATCCAAGCCTAAGTCAACTTTTATCTTTCAGCATGACCAGTAAGAATATATTACCCCTTAAGTCTGCAGGCACAACAAGAGATGTTGCAAGCCTGTTGAACCCCTTACAAGGGAAATCTCTCTCACATTGATATTGTATGTGAGAGAACCCCTCCCTTACTTCCTCAGGTTACTAATGTTCATTTGGCTGATATTAACTGCCAATCACTTTTTTTTAAAGAGAGAGAGAGACAGTGAGAGAGAGAAAGAGAGAGATGAAGAGAGAATCAATTTTATTTAATTTTTAATGCGGACTTCATTGCTCCAATACTTTGTTGTGTATGTGTTTTGGGGTTTGAACCCACATCCTTGCACATGCCAGGCAAGAGCCATAATTGCTGAGCCATCACTTCAGTCCCACCACTTTTTTTTTTTTAAAGAAAGAGGGACAGTGAGAGAGAGAGAAAGAGAGAATCAATTTTATTTAGTTTTTCATGTTTTCATTGCTCCATACTTGGTTGTGTACATGCTGCTGGGGTTTGAACCCATGTCCTCATACATGCCAGACAAGTGCCGCAACCGCTGAACCACAGCTCTAGCCCACCCACCAATCACTTTTAAACTACATTAAGTCTCTCCAACAGATTCAACTCAAGGCCTATAGATTCCTTTGAGAGAACCAGCCCCGAGAGACCATTGATGTCCAACATCCGTTCCAGCCAGGACACTATGTCTACATCAAACGGTTTCAGAAAGAAGGACTAACAGTTATCTTCACCACCCCAATGGCCATAAAAGTAGATGGACTTAAAACATGGATACACCACACTCAAGTCAAAGTAGCAAAAGTGTCTGCTGCTGATGAATGGACAGCCCTCGGGGACCCCAACAATCCTCTAAAGATGAGACTGAAAAATTAATCTTGACTCTCTGGTCTGAACTATATTATAAAGCCCAGGCTATTAAACCCCTCAGTATAACTTCACAATATCTTCACCCTGAGAGATTGAAAACCAGCTGAAAGAATGGGTTTATAGGACAAATCAACACAATCTAGACAAACCTTAACTAACCCTTAGTTTAAATAACTTGTTTTCCAACTTACTTCTGCCTGTTTATGGGATGTATGATGGGGAAATTCCCCGGCCAGACCTGAGGTGCAATGATATATACATATATATGTGTCCTAATGATCCGGCCTTGATGATTGTAAGGTCTGATCCCATTTGTATTGTCTATATTTGTCCTAGGCTGAAATAACCACCTAACAAAATGGACCAAATAATACGAATTGGATCTCAGCCTGGAAGGAATATGACTCCACTATAAGAGAAACCTTCTCAAAGGTTCAGATCATGCGACCCCTGCACCCCAAATTCTTTTCTTTTTCATCCCAAATTATTAATGGGATATCCTTGGGGAATCCAAATATATACCAAACTGGTTATGATAACGGAGAATTCTTAACCTTCCAAAGTCAGGAATGTAAATATCCTCAAAATTCCCAACCAGTGTGGCCTCTAAATGAATTCCAAGACCATCCTTTATATGGATAAAGTCAAGGACATCTGCATCCCCATAATCAGAATAAACAGCTTAGAGGATCAAATCTGCTTCCCACCCTGTGAGCAGTCCATCAGGCTATTAACCAATCCTGGCTTAAGATAGCTAGCAAGTACTGGTCATGCCTCAAGTCTAAAGCCATTTACTTTACAGGAATAGGCTCCATCGAAAGGTCTTTAATCAGAAGGAATATTTCTGCTTTCTCCCACAAGGACCACTCCTTACCCTAGGCCATGTATCATGAAATGCAACTTGCCTCATTTTCCCTAATAATGTAAATATGACATTAGCTTTCCCCACTGTTTGTTCTCTTGACGTTACTGGCAGCTCTATGTCCTATTTTGCTCCCAATAAGTCTTGGTTTGTCTGTGATACTTGATTAGCCCACTGCACTTCCCAGAGTCATCACCCACGTATTTGCATTGCCGTACATGTGTTGCCCAGATTTATGCTTATGGACCAGAGGGATGCATAACGAAATGCATTGTTAGGGGATGATTTCATTCCTTGTATTCTCCCTTTTCTTTCTTATGACAACATTGTTTAAAGTGAGGGGTTAGCTTGTTCTGTTATATTTTATCCTTTGGGGTTATATGGAATGCCAATGGTAGGGCTAATATTCCAGTCATTATAAAATTTTTAAAAGGTTTGACTAATGTCCTGATCAACTTGGTTATTTCCTCCTGTTAAAGGTCTCCGTAAATCAGTGCGGGATCTGAGTTGGGTAACAACTACATTTGTTGAAGCTAAAATAATAGGTCCCAGTTCTGCCCTTTGAGGAGTTAAATATCCTGCATTTTTTCACCATTCCAGAGATAATACCAACTAAGCCAGTTGTCAGTAAACACAGTTCTACTCTCAGGCAGAGGTTTGGTGCTCATGACTAGAGGGAAGGTCCAAAGGAAGGAAAGAGAATAATTTATCAATGGCTATTAATATTGCCTGAAAAGCCAGCTAAAGCAATTTGAAGTTGTGTGGTAACATATCTCATGCATCAATAAAATCCTTTAAGCATAGTTCCTCCAAATAATAAAACCTAACAGATACCAGAAAACATCTTGATAGAGAAGAACAGATCAATATTTTAAGAAACCCTACTTACTTCAACACTCAGAGTGAGGTGTTTATCAGTGCATCCATATTTGACCTTAGGAAAAAATCTTAAATAACTTCATTTAATTGTAGCCAACTTAATCACACCAGAACTATTTGAGATTTGCCCTTCATAAACCTTGTACAATTTCTATAATTTGTTTATCTTTACCATGCACAATAACTTGTCATCCAGAAATAATTCTTTTCCTTTTAGTAGCCATACTAAAATATATTGTCATACCTAGAACTTTTTTATATCTTTTTTTCTTTTTTTATTCATTAAATATGGTCTTAGATTTAGGAGGGAATCATTATCAAATAATCAAGAACAAATATATAATGACAGAGCAAGCCAAGGCGGATGCCATTCCATGTTCTCCCACCTTGGGTCCCCATGGTTCCATGTTTAACCCTATTAAACCCCCATGTTAATTAGACTTCTCATGGAAGTCAAAGGTTCCCCTCTGAGTTGATTCCCTCATACTCCCTCCCTCCAGTCTCCATGATATCTAGCACAAACATTTAAGGGAGTTCTTCAAGTAGGAATGGGAGGATGGTAAGTATTGTGAATGTATGTGAAAGTATAAAATTCACTGTTAGAAATAAATATGCAGTCAAATCCAGAACACACCAACACTATAATAGTGTGTGCACCTCTAATCCAAAGGCTAAAAGGGTTAAAAAAAAGAAAAAAAGAAAAAAAACCCTAGAGGTAAATAAATTGTTAAGGAATACAATTTTTTAAAAAAAGATATAAATTGTGACATCCCAAAGAAAAATTGTGTGTGTGTAAATTTATTATATGTTTAAAAAAGTACATTATAAGATATTTTATGGATGCTTCATGCCAGACACAAACTAAAACATACAGGAGATAAACAAATAATAAAGGGAACGGAATCAAAGCTTAGTTCCACAGAAAATTAGGCATCAAAAGATAAAGGAACAAGAGAGACAAAAAAAAAAAAACCACAAAGGAAAACCCAACCAAAAAACAATTAATGAAATGGCAAGAGTAAGTTCTGACCTGTCAACAGGAACCTTAAATGGAAGTGGATAAAATTCTTCACTCAAAAGACGTAGAACGGTTGAATAGATTTTAAAAACCATCAACTATATGCTGCATACAGCAGACCCACTCAAGCCACAGGGATACACAAAAGCTTAATGCAAAAGGATGAGAGAAGATATTCCACGCACATAGTGGCCAAAACAGCAGAAGTAGCTGTACTTCTTTCTGAAAAAATTGACTACAAGTCCAAAATTGTCTCAAGGGACAAAGAAGGGCTTTAGTTAATGAAATATGAGTCAATTAATCAAAAGGACATAAAAATGTAAATTATATGCACTTAGCATTGGAGCACTTAAATATATAAAGCAATATTAACAGTCAAAGGGTGAAATAGATAACACCATAGTCAGTGTTGGTGACTTCAGCGTCCAACTTTCAACAATGTATATATAGTTCTACCAATGACAAAATCAATACAGAAATACTGAACATGAACTGTAGTTTAGGCCAATGGATCTAATAAACAACAAAACCCAAACTCAAGACAAATGACAATGGAAAACACAGTACACCCAAACCTACCGGATGCAGCAAAAGGCATTCCAAAAGGGACATTTACACCAATCAATGCCCACATTAAATAGCATGAAGAACCCAAATAAATAGTCTAACTTTATACACCAAGGAACTAGAAAAAAGATCAAGTTACACCCAAATTTCACAGAAAGAAATAAAGACCAGAATAAAAATAAATGAAATATAAAAGGAAAAAAACTATAGAGGACAATCAGTAAAATCAGGGTTGTTTTTTGAGCTAAGCAAATTTCACAAATTTTTAGTTAGCCAAATTACGGGTAGGAATGGAGGAAGAGGGTGGGAAGATTCAAATGAAATAAAAAGCTGAGAGAGAAAGAATCAAACAGATGCTTCAGAAACAAGAATCATAGGAACTACTGTGAAAAGCTTTATGCCAACAAATGGAATGACATAGGTAAAATGGAAACAGTCCTTGAAAAATACGGCCTACTCAGACTGAGTCTGTAAGAAACAGAAAGCCTGAACAGGTTAATAAGAAATAAACAGATTGAAGTAGGAATCAAAAACTCACCAACAAGGAAAAGCAAAGAATCTAATGGTTTCAAGGTTGAACTCTACTAAACACTCGAAAAATTACTGCCAATACTTCCAAAACCTAGCACTAGAGGAAATCCTTCCAAACACATACTATGAAGCTAAAATCACCTTGGTGCCCAGCAAAAGCCGCCACAATAAAAGAAAACACAGGCCGATTTCCCTCACAAACATCCATGTAAAAGTCCTCTTCTTAGTAAATGGAATCCAACAGTGCACCAAAGATTACATATCAATCAAGTGGGATTTATCCTTGTCCTGAAAGCTGGCTTAACGTATGCAAATTAATCAACCTGACACATTTTATTAGCAGAATGAAAACACAACATCATCTCAATTGATGTGGAAAAAACAACCAACCGAGTACAACAACCTTTTTTTGATAAAAAACTTACAAAGGTTTAAGTATAGAAGGAAAGTTTCTCAATGTAGTAAAGGACATTTGTGAAAAACCCACAGCTAGCATTATAATCAATGGGAAAAACTGAAAGTATTTCCACTAAGACCCGTATAAGACCAGGAAGCCTTCTCTCACCACTTCTATTCAACATAGTACTGGAACTATTGGCAAAAGGAAATAAGAAAAAGAAAATACTCCAAAACTGGAAAAGAAATGAAATTACCTTCATTTGAAGATGATATTATCATGCTTAATTTAAAAATCTCAAAGATTACACATATACACAATATTGATATTAATAAATGAATTATGTTGCAGTATACAAAATCAACATACAAAACTCAGTAGCATATTTATACACAAATAATGGCCTAACTGAAAAATAAACCAAAAAACACTGTGGTAGCATTAACTTAAAACAAAAAAAAACAGGAATAATTTTAACCAAGTAAGTGAAAAATCTGTACACTTATGAAAAATATAAAATATTGATGAAAGAAATTGAGGACTACACAGATGAATGGGAAGATAAGCTGTGCTCGAGTACTGGAAAAAGTATCAGTGTTAAAATATCCACAGCAATATACAAATTGAATGCAATTACTATCAAAATACCAAAGGCATTCTCCAAAATGAAAAGAATGAACTAAAATCCATTTGGAAACATAAAAGACCCTGAGTAGTCCAATCAATTCTGAGCAAGAAAAATGAAGTTGGAGGCTCACACTTCCTGATTTAAAATTATAATACAATGCTATAGTGATTAAACACCACCACAAAGAACAATGGAACAGAATAGAGAGCTGAGATGAATCCAAATATCTATGGTCAATCTTGTATTCATCTTTCCAAAGACAGGGAGACTGTGAGAGAAAAGATTGAGAATCAACTTTATTTATTTTTTCAACCGGACTTTGTTTCTCCAGCAGTATTTGTGGTGCAAGGGTTCAAACCTGGGTGCTTGGGCATGCCAGGCAAGGGCTGCTGCTGTTGAGCAACCGTTCCAACCACAATCACTTGTATTTTTTTTTTTTAAAGAGAGAGGGACAGTGAGAGAGAGAGAGAGAAAGAAACAATCTTAATTAGTTTTTAATGCAGCTTTCGTTGCTCCGAGACTTCATAGTGTACGTGGTGCTGGGGATTGAACTCGTGTACTCGCGCATGCTAGGCAAGCGCCGTAACCTCCAAGCCAACTGCTCCAGCCCTCACTTGTATTCTTGACCTTGTAAACTTATGTTTTCAGTTTTAGGACCTTTTTTGTTGATTTTCTATGTAGGCATTCGTAGCACTTTGTGATTAGAGACAGTTTTATTTCCTTTTCCTATCTGTCTTTTGCGTTACTGCACTGACTTGGGCCTATAGCTCAATGTTGAATAGCAATGGTGAGAATGTACATTTTTTTAATCTTGGTAAGCATTCAATCTTTCAAGGTTAAATATGATGTGAACTTTATTAATATAATTATTTATAGATTCTTTATGAGTTTAGGAAAGTTTTTCAAGCTCACTGAGTGAAATGACTGGATGTCAAACTTTTTCAAATTTTCTGCATTTGTTAATAAAACCTTTTCTATTTTCTCTTTTAGTTTGTTAACAGAGTGAATTACACCAATTTTCCAATGTTGCATTAGAGTAGTATTAATTACCAATGAATTAATTTTTCCATTAAAGCAGATCCAATGGCTTGGGAATAGCACCTGGATGGTTAGAATTACCTTACTAGGAAGAATATATATGCATTACGCTTGGAGTGGTGGTGTACACCTATGGTCCCATCTACTTTGTGAGGCTAAGGCAAAAGGATCACCTGAGTTCAGGAATTTGAGACCAACATGGGCAACATGGGAAGGCCCTATGTCAAATCAAAAAGAAAAGGAAATACCATATCTCCATTATGGTAGAAAAGTAACCCTGATTCCTAGTTTATTTCTCAAGTTATAAAGAGTTAAATTGCCAAAACTTAACAAATCCATTAGATTACCTATCCTTTGTAAAAAAAGAGACTGAATCTGTGTCCCACGCACTCAACGCAGTGATAAGTGACAGCTGTTAAAGCTATAGAAACGGAGCAAAGCAGATTGCTGTTAGTTTGATTTCCAATTAGTTGCTGCCAAATTTTACATGACGATACCTTAATTTTGGTAGGGGGCATTTCACCCCAGAAGTAACTCAGACACATCTGCTTACTTAATAATTTACGGAAGTGTATGGTTCTGGAATAGCGGCTGCAAGCACAGCTCAGACTGTCCAGAATGGTAAAGGCTGCTTCCCCCTGGGGATCTCCACGGGGCATTCTAGGGGGTTTGTTTTATTTACTTTTTGCTTATTTCCTTTAAAGCTTTGCTTTAAGTTGTCCTGTCCTCTGCACATCTGCTGTGTAGACAAGGATTTCCACTCTAGCCTGTTCATGAACTGGGACATTGCCAAAGAGCCCCTGGGAGCCTTTGTTTTTCACCTGTGAAATGGGAATTATCATAATGATCTGGACTGCCAGGCTTCTAAGATTAGAGGAATTGGAAACAACACACTAGTGCAATGCTCTGTATGCAGAAGGCCCTTTAAAAACGTTCGTTCCCCGATACAGTCACGCAGGGAGCTACCCTCAATGAAGTAACCTCCTCCTACACAGCACAGGGGTACTTCTCGAACAAACTCTAACAATGTCATGAGTGTCTGCAGATCTCTTAGTCTGACAAATGCCACATTGCAGGTTTGACCAAAATATGTAAAACACAGAATTTTAGAGATCTTGCACACACACAACACACACACACACACACACACACACACACACACCATGACAATCAGCAGATCTGTGGTTCAGAAGTGGCTAAATCAAGTCCTCCTAGGAGAACTGAGTATTTCTTTGGGTCAATAATGTGAAAAGTACATGTTCACAAATGCATTTTTTAACTTTTTCACATAGATCATTCATACAGTTTTAACATTGTCGTTTGGAGAAACAGCCAAATATCTCTCTTTTGCTCTTGCCAGTGAAGTTGCACAATGAAGGGATCACAGCTCAGCATGCATTTCCCAGCATGTTTCTCTTTGTTTATTCCCTCATTTAGGGCAAGGAGTTCCAGATTGGAATCATCACTCTCTTCAGACCCGAGAGCTGCTCCCACAGTGGGAGAGGACTTGATAGATGCCCTTCTCCCCCTCTATCCCCCATGTGACAGGGATGCATGACTGTTGGCCTTGGGTAAGTGCTTCTCTGAACCTTTGACTCTCCATAGTCACATCTTTGTGGAGCCAAAAATTTGGTTATTTGGTTTTTATATCTACAAGTGTCAAATAACAAGTTTCATCTGTATTTTTTTAAGCTGTGTGAGTATGTAGAATTGATGATTTGGCCAAGAGTTTGCTCATAGCAACAACAAAAACAAATTCAGGAGAAAATTAACATTTTGTTTATAAATTCATTTTTAGCCTATAAACCTATTTCTCCAGAAGTTAAGAGTTCATGGATAAGTGGAGGGAAGTTGGGCAGGGAGGATGACATGTACAGTTAAGGTGTGGTATTCTTGGGATCTCAGTTTCACCAAAGTATAATATAACAACAACAAAAAAAACTCCTCCGTAGATTTTGCCCCACCTACCTCCTATTTGCAGCTATACCCAAGTGAAGAAAAATCTAGTACATAGCATATTTATTCCTATTTTTATGTAATATCCCAATTCTCCATTCCCACAGTGATCTTATGAATTTTTTCATGTTATCATAACTTTTTCTGTTGCTTTAGAATATTTTAAGACTTGAAATATGATTTCCAGTTTCCAGTATCTGCAAGCTTGATTATTTGGATGAATTTTCTTTCTGATAAGAACTGAAACTCTCAAATAAGCTATTGTAAAATCTTCTTAAAAACTATGAGGAGTGACAATATAGTAACAAAGTAGTAGAAAGAGCTTGGAAGGAAAACAGGAATGTAAGGGATAATAAAACTGGAGATAGCTTTTATTCTGAGGACCTCATGACCAGTAAATCTGAGTTTAGATTTGGAAACTGTCTTCATCAATTGGGACTGAAATTAAAGAACCATATCTACTTGTAGTGGGAAGCAAAGAGAAGACTCCCTCCAACACACAAGGAGACTCCAGCATCACTCAGAAGAAATCCTGCCACTCCAGCCTGGGCTTATGCCACCAGAGAAGGAATTTCAAGTCTTGAGCATGAACTAAGGGGCTTCTGACTGGTGGAGCAGAAGCAAAGGAGAATAAAACCTCTCTGGAGGAGGACACTTTGAGCTCTGTCTCCCAAATATTCCTACAACTGCATTTGCAGCTACAATGACCAACACACAGTCAAAGACATCTTGCTAGGAGATGACACCAAGAGTGAACAGCATCAACAGAAGGAAACCAAGATGGTGATACCTTCAGCTGGTGAAAGTATCAACCAGGGACAATGAATGGACCATAATTACTATTTGACCCAATAGAATGCATGCTTCGAGATGTTTGCAGGAATAAGAAATGGTGACGAGGATTTGAAAATGATCCAAACACAACCTACAGAAATGAAAAGATACATAATGCATATTATCACTGGATAGATTTAACAAGTTAGACACAAAGAACTAGTAAACTGAGATAAATTATAAAGAACATACTACAAGGACAAAAAGATGGAAAGAAAAAATCCACAATTGGAATTGAAGAGTCCAAAGTGTTTTCTCAGAGTTCCAGAATTTCCACATAAAATAAAGGCAGAGAATATTTGAAGGGATGTGGAATATTCACTATAATTTATTAATTAATGATTTGGACAATCTCTGCTTAATGCGGATAACATATGTGAAAAAACCAACTGTTCATTTTCTCAACATTGATGCTAAACCCATTTCCAAGTAGTTTATTTTTTTTTCCATTTGTCAGGAAATGTCTTTATTTACCTTCTTTTTTTTTATTCATTAAATATGGTCTTGTACAGTTAGGAGGGAATCATTATCAAATAATCAAGAACAAATGTATAATGACAGATGAAGTCAATTCTGATGCCATTCCGTGGTTTCCACCCTTGGGTTCCCCATGATTCCATGTTTCCCCCCTACTAACTCCCTGTGTTAATTGGACTTCTCATGGAAGTCAAAGGTTCCCCTCTGAGTTGATTCCCTCATACTCCCTCCCTTCGGTCTCCTTAATATCTTTCCTATTCCTTCCCCCCACTCCCTGCCTCCTCCCTATGTCCCCCAGCATCCTAGGCAAGATTCCCCATGTTCATGTAAAAATTCATACATGTAGAGGTTATTATTACCTTGGTCATCTATCATACTATCTCCGATTCTATTCTAGCTTCCACAAATGAGAAAAAAACATTTGGCCTTTGAGGCTCTGAGTTTGGGATATTTCACTTAGCATAATTTCTTCCATCTCCACCCATTTGGCTGCAAATGCCATAATATCATTTTCTCTAATAGCTGAGCAGAATTACATTGTATATATGTACCAAAGTTTTTGAATCCATTTGTCAAGTGAGGGGCATCTGGGTTGGTTCCATAATCTAGCTATAGTAAATTGAGCTCCTATAAACATTGATGAAGCTGTATCTCTATAATATGACAATTTTAGCTCTTTCTGGAAAATACCCAGGAGTGGGATAGCTTGGTCATAGGTGGTTCCAGCCTAATTTTTTGAGGAGTCTCCACACTGCTTTCCAGAGTTGCTGTACCAGTTTGCAGTCCCACCAACAATGTGATAGTGTTCCTCTTTTCCCACAGCCCCTCCAGCATCTGTCATTGTTTGTATTCTTCATTGTTGCCACTCCGACAGGACTGAGGTGGAATCTACAGAACAGGAGAAAATCTTTGCCTGCTACACCTTGGACAGAGGGCTAATATCCAGAATATACAAAGAACTCAAAAAACTAAACACCAAAATCACAAATAATCCAATCTATAAATTGGCTACAGAACTAAAAAGAAACTTCTCAATGGGGGAGGGGAGTCCAAAAAGCCCATAAATATATGAGAAAATGGTCTATATCACTAGCAATAAGAGAAATGCAAATCAAAACTTCACTGAGATTCCAAGTAATTTAATTAGAATTTTTGTTACCTATCAACCCAAAACTTCAAACCAGTTTCCAAAAACACAACATACAAAAACACCTGCATATTAGGAACAACTATTGTGTTAGGAAAAAAATGTTTAAAGCGTCATTACCTAATGACTAAACAATTAGTACAGATGTCACTGAACAGTTACTTTAATTAGTAACATATTATGCAGCCCCCCTGTTAGCACAGAAGTTTTCAAAATATGGATGCGATTCCAATCTTCTACTATTTGCGTTTGGGATGTAGCACAATACTTTGTCCACATGATGCTTTGTTGAAAGTGTTTCACTAAATTTGGAACATAAACAGATATTTTCTATATGTTTTGTTTATAATTTTTATATAGAAAGATGAAGTTTGGGCTTTTAGCTAAGGGGCATTTTATTGAGAAAAACGTGAAGCAAGATGATCTGAAGGGTATACTGGTATTCTGTAGTTCTGCATTGGACAGATTCAGAGTGCAATGGACACTTCTGTTCCTAGTTGGCTCTTCCCTTGCTCTTGATAGAATGATCGTCCATCTTTGTCAGTTCTGAGTATTGGGAGCTTACACACTTACCACCAGCAGAGTACTTCAAGAAATAAGATGAATCTGTTGATGGGAGAGCCCAGGATTCACGTGATTGCTGTTTTACGCTACTGGTAGCTGTTGCCACAACCCTGTTTTAGGCCAACCCTGAAATCTCAGCAGCGCACAGTGAGGAGCATTGGTTAGTTACTCTCAGCTCCGTGGGGACTGCCAGCTTTATCCTTTCTATCCTGATCAGGTTCCCATGCTGTCGGCTGCCCTGGGGCAAGTTTCCCTGCAGAGCCAATGGAGATTAAGTTCCAGGACTCCCACTAGTTACGGTTATGTGCTTCTGTAGAATTTTCTAAAGTTAGATCTTCTGACCATTGTTGGAGACCATGTCACTGTCCAGTCTTCCTCCTGTCTCTGGTGTTAGGCAGCATTAGAGTTGGCCCAGCTAAGTGGGACTAAGTGGAGGGACACATTTTGTTTAGGTGCAGTGGGGTAGGTCAATAGGCTCGCAGTCACTTTCAACTACATTCAAGTGAGGACAGGCGTCTGCACGGCGTGGTTGTTCCGGGGCTAGACTGGGCAGGAGGGGACTGCATGCAGTGACTAATTGGCATCCTTTTCTTTGGGTGTGAGAATGGGAAAGTCATGCTGAAAGTCTAGAGCAGAGGATGCATTCTCACTTCCAGGGGAGGGGGCAGGATGAACAGCTCCCCAGATGGGCTGTGTGCTGTGAATAAAGGGCCTCTGACCCACATCCTGGTAAGGTCTGGGACCTATGGGGTATGGGGCCTGCTGGCTACTAGGTGCAGCCTTTCAATAACCCTGGCAGTGAAAGCAGCATAGTGAACTCACAAGCTAAAAGAAATGCTGATTTGATGATTTCGTTGAACATGTTGAGGATGTTTGTAGACTGAAAATTTTATTGTGGTTCATGCTAATGCGCTTGTTAAATGTTTGAGGGTTTAGCATATATAGCCTTTACATAGTGCTTTTGGCAGAATGGCCATTTTTATTAGATTAATTCTGCCTAACCAAGAGCATGGAACATCTTTCCATCTTCTTAGGTCATCTTGGATTTCACTCTTCAATGTCCAATAATTTTCATTGTAGAGACCTTTGACTTACCATGTTAGGCTAATTCCCAAGTATTTTATTATTTTTGAGGATATTGTGAATGGGACTGATTTATAATTTCATCCTCTGCCCTTTTATTGTTAGTGTGTAGGAAAGCTATTGATTTATGGGTGTTGATTTTGTATCCTGCCACTTTGCTAAATCTGTTTACAAGTTCAAGCAGTTTACTGGTGGAGTTTTTTGGATCTTCCAGATACAGGATCATATCATCCACAAAAAGGGAGAGTTTGACTTCCTTTCTTCCTATTTTTATCCCTTTGATTTTTTCTCTTGTCTTATTGCTCCAGCTAGGGTCTCAAAAATGATATTGAATAAAAGTGGTGAGAGCAGACAGCCTTGTCTTGTTCCTGAGTTTAGTGGAAATGTTTTCAGCTTTTCTCTGTTTAGTATTATACTAACTATATACTATATTCTATATACTAATAGCATATATAGCCTTTACATAGATCAGAAAAGTTCCTTTGATCCCTACCTTCTCTAGAGTTTTGAGCATCAAAGGGTACTGGATTTTATCAAAGGCCTTTTCTGCATCCATTGAGATGATCATATGGTTTTTGTCCTTTATTCTGTTTAAGTGGTAAATTACATTAATTGTTTTGCATATGTTGAACCAGCCCTACCTACCTGTGATGAAGTCCCCTTGATCATGATAGAGTATCTTCTTGATAAGTTTTGAATACGGTTTGCTAGGACTTTCTTAAGGATTTTTGCATCCAGGTTCATCAGGGATATTGGTCTGCAGTTTTCTTTTTTTTGATGTATCCTTGTTGGGTTTTGGTATCAGAGTTATATTGCTTCATAAAAAGTGGATGGGAGAGTTCCCTCCTTTTCAATTTCTTGAAGTAACTTAATAAGGAGAGGTGTTAGTCCCTCCTCAAAAGTGTGGTAAAAATCAGCAGGGAAGCCATCAGATCCTGGGCTTTTCTTCTTTGGTAGACTTTTAATTGCTATGTGGATTTCGGTGCCTGTGATCCGGTTGTTTAGGAATTCAATATTGTCCTGAGTCAATTTAGGGATGTTGTATGTGTCAAGAAAAGTACTAAAGGGTATAAACTGGTAACTGAGACGTCCTCTTATCCTGACCTGAGGGTACCAGATTCCTTTTCTACCTTTTCCGTCTGCCGCATGGATGACCTGTGTATGCATGCTCACAAAGCCCTGGCTTGACAAAAACGGAAGTTTATGCAGTGCACTGTTATATGCTTTTTCAGATACTCAGATTCTGTGTTTTTGAAATATTTTATTACTAGTTAATCCCACTGGATTCTTATGTCTTCACAAAAGTCGCTCTAGTTCACGTTCTATACAAATCTTAGAAGTCATAACTGCTAATGAAATCTGGCAAAGCATATTTAACTGGCTCGATTTGTTAACCATGTATTTGGTAGGAAAGGAATTACCAAAACTATAAAAGTTGTTCTGTTATAATTCCGGAGAGTGAAAGAGAATTTGCTCCTCAAACATGTAAGCGAAACAAATAAAATGGATAATTTTCTCCTCATGAAAAGCTGCATCAGTGGAAATATTCTGGTAAATAAAAACTAAGCTGTAAATGCATCTAGACCATTCCAGAGGGTGGTTTGAGGCATGGGACAGTGGAAAGTTAGTGTGCTAAGTTTAACTGAGTGGATTTTGAGTCTTTTCCATCTTTCCTTCCTTGTCTTTAGTATGTGGCAGGACCTCAAGCATGCCAAGCAAACGCTCAACCACTGAGTTGTCCCCCAGCCCTTTCCCTTTTAGTATCAAGTAAAAAGGGCCATTTTTACCTACAGCAGCTTCACTCTGAAATGAGTAATCTTTATAACACACTGAAAATCTTTACTTTCTGTTTTAAGACAAAGCCCCTTTAGTTCTTGTTGCCCATACCTTTCCCAAATTCAGGTAGTTCAGGGAGGATCAACTAAGGCTGCATTTCAGAAGGAAGCTCAGATCCACTTCAGTTTTAGTTTCAATTTAGTTGCTGGTCTTGATTTAGAGAGCCACAAGGAGGACAGTACTTTGGAATTCCTTTTAAGGTTATGGTAGCAATTGAATTTCCCGGTTGTGACATTTTCCACTGCTCTATAAAGTGCCACAAACTTAGTTGATTACAACACAATTATCT
>PVKS010037200.1:0-18808 GCA_004027875.1 Aplodontia rufa | reverse complement strand
GTGTTCACCACTATCCTTGGCACAAAATTGATAAATTGTACACTTTTCTCAATTCAAATGTTAGCTTACTGCTTCCGCAGTAATTTTACTAGCCAATTTTTATATGTAATGAATTTGTAAGATTTTAAAACTGTTCTAAACAATGTGCCTTTTCTAGCCCTGTAATGCATAAAATGAATCCTTAACTGCCTATCTTAGAAAATGAGCATTTAATGCAGTTATTTTTAAAAGTGAACTCTTCTAAATAGCCCATGTGCGTAAGCTCTGTTAGCTCAACGTTAGACTCTGTCATACCCTATAAACACGTGTAATAATGTCATTTGAGAGTATGGTTGAATTTTAAGGAATAAAATCGTATTATTACTGAGCAGGATAATTTTGCCATGTGGTGTAACATGAACACTGATTTGAGGAGTCATTGCATGATTGTGAGCTTGCTACAAACAGGTGCACCACGCAAACCCGATGCAGGCTGTTAGGTGCAGCGATGCTCTAGTTGAACAGTCCCTGCAGGTCAGTGTGCGTCCGTCCCCTCTCTGCCGTTTATTTTGTATCTAGGGTCCATTCACTGCAGGTCTTCATCGTGTTTCCAAGTTCAGAGCTTGTCCAACGAAATAAAAAATGTGGCACTGACATAATTTGGCTGGATGGTAGCAAACCGGAGAAATAAATTATTTGCTTTCACTGGAGGTTGGCAATATTTTACACCTTCTATTTTTCAATGATGGTGGCCTGAGGGCCCTGGCACTGTTGGCCCTTGCTGGGAGAGACTGATGGGGGACACAGCTTTTTTGGGGGATCCAGAGGTGGGGATGCCCCAGGTCCCATTGCTCAATGTTGAATGGAGCAGGGGGAAGTCTCTGTGGGGTAGGAGGAGGGCTCTGTGGGGAGGGGAGGGCTCTGTGTGTCCCTCTTTGAGGCACTGAGAGGTCTCCATGAAAGGTCACTCTGGAGGTTGAGGTGCGAGATCTCTGGACAGTCTCTCTGGGAGGACAGTGGGAAGCCTGGAATCTGGGGAGTCTCTGGGGGCTCTGTGTACCACCAAGAGGCCTGTCCTGCAGTCTGGGGGTCTTCATGGGATGTCTGCTGCCTCTGTCCAGGGCTTCTTGGGAGATCTGCAGGCGAGGTCTCTGGGGGCCTCTGGGCAGCTCCGCTGTCTGAGGGGGGAGACTCTGGGCACAGTCCTGTGTGCAGTGAGCCATTTCTGTGTTGTCCCTGTATGAGGCTGCTCGCGAGGCTCCTGGAGGTCTCCGTGGCTCCTCGCCGCTGGCTTCACTGCCCCGGGAACAGACTGAGCAGCAGGGTGAGGGTGCTCACCCCTCCCTGTTTTCTGGCTGCCCATGGGCAGTGTTTATGGCACTGCCTGGCAGCGGCCCTGGGGTTTGCCGGGCTTCCCTACATTCCAGAACATGCCCCTTACTGTCCTGAGGGAACCCAGGAGCAGCCAGGCACAGCCCCTGCAGGCCAGGTCCCTGATCTGGGTCACTCTGTCCTCAGCTCCCAAAGGACTAGGGCTGCTTTGCTCCAGGGCACAGGCCCTCCTGCTTGGCGCCACCCTCACTGCTGGACCCACATGTGGGGAGGCAGGGCCCATTCCCGTTGCTGTCTGGGTCAATGGCACCTACTGCAGGGCCTTCCACCACCCGCATGAGGCCCTGGAGCTGTGCCCTGTGCACACAGAAGGCTCTCTGGAGAAGGGGCTGCTCCTGTCCCTGCTCTTTGGGGCCGCCTGCTTCTCCGTGAGGACAGGCGCCTGGGGAGGGGAACCCAGGCTGGAAGCAGAGACTACCGGGCCACCCCACCCTGGGCAACGTGACAGGTCACTTCCATCCTCCTGTGTTCAAATCCTGTCTGATGCCTCTTCTGCTGCTGGTCTCTGGGGTGAGCAAGACTTGCTTTGTTGCTCTAGGTCAGCCCTGGTCACTTTTAAGTGCCCAGTCTCTCCTGGGAGCAGTCCTAGGGACACCTGTGAATATAAAAGTCGCTAGACTACTAGTCTTGACTCAAGATCTCTGGTCCTGGCTTTTCCATCTGTCAACTCATCCTTTCTAGAATTCAAGAGGTGAATGTATGCACAATGATCAAACACACTGTTAGGAAGTCAATCCTTCCTGTTTTGCTCTGCTTCCCCTCTAGCAGGTCCTCTGAGTCACAGCTGAAGGTGGTTTCTACAGGTCTGAGATTAGGGATCTAAAGCAGGTTGGGGTCCTGGAGTGGGGCCAGGTGAGCCACATGGTCCCAAATGTTGCTTCTTTTCTAACATTTTTAGATGACAGAGGACATCTGTGCAGAGGTGGTGGTCTGTGTGGGGCAGGGTGAGATCTCTGTTGGAGGACTGTTTCGGGAACCTTAAGAGGCCTCTGTAAACCTGGCCCTATTAGTTGCCTGAAGTTTAAGATAAAAGGAAGCAGTCAGAGGAGGGAGTTTCAGGTCTCCTCCTGCAGGTTTAAAGTGCTTTGTGTGTGCAATGGTGGGATTATGGGAACCTGAGGTTCAGCGGAGGAACTCAGGCTTGAAACCCCACTGTCAACTTCCTGCCAAGCCCCATCCCATCTAGAAGCCAAATCCCACATCAAGCCCAGGACAGAAACCATTACCCTTGTATGAGAAAAAAATCACGTATATTAGGCATCATTAAATATCTTGGATGTACTAACATGAAAAAATAATATTTCTCTGCAGGGACTAAATTTTTTTTTCTGAGTTATGTTTTCCTGCCAGGAAAGACTGGAGAAAAACTTGCTGATTGAGCAGACACCACACCTCCCGGATGAAGACAGTGCCTTGGGCAGGAATGATGGCGGCCCACGGGCCTTGGCACTGTTGGCCCATGCTGGGTGGGACTGACAGAGGACACCACCTTTTTGGGGACCAAGGGGTGGGGATGCCTCGGGCCCCATTGGTCGTTGTTGAATCGTACATTTTTCAAGAACTGTTGGTTTCTCTCTTGCCTTTCCTTGATGGAGCAGCTCTGGCCCTTGGGGGCGGCTGCACAGCTAGGAATTCTCCTTTGCTGGGCACAGATGGGAGCCCTGTAGCAGCAGGGACACTGACAGGCTGGGCCTTGACACGCCTCTTTGTGCTTATTTAACTTCGCGGCACAGCATTTATGGTGGAGTGCCATCTTCTTTTCGAGGATCTGTCCCACAGCTGCCATGAGCTCCTGGGCTTCTGCAGTGTTGCTGTCCATGCTTCCTCTGCCTTTCGCTGATCTTGGGCCCTGGGCAGGGACTGAGTGAGACTTGCATTTTTTCAGGGCTTCTCCCTGGTCTTTGATCTTTTTATTCCCAGGGAAAATCCACTGAATAAAGCGCCTCCAGCTTCTGTGGAAGTAGCTCTCTGAAGGCACCTGTTTCTTTTCTAGGACGAACAAGAGGCTTCGACTATCACAAGGATTGCCTATTGCCCTGACCTGGGTGAACCTGGAGGTCCCCAAATCCTCCATCTCTTTAAGCTTTCCTGGGCTGTTCCTCCTCCTGACCTCGCCCTTGTAAACAGGGGCATACATCTTGCTTCGGGTCTTTGGTGTGTCCTGATGTTTGGGGATCCTAGAAATCTGGTGCCCCAGGCTGCTCCTTCTGGCTGCCAAGAGGTTAACCATTGCGGGCGAAGCTAGTGTCTTTGTAACAGGCTTACACTGGAGATAGCACTGGGACACTGGAGAGGGCAAAGCATCGGAGGCCAAAAGCGTGTTGGCGGGAGAGTCTGGAAGGCACACGTCAGTGGCGCACACTGGAGGCTGGGGCACTGGATTTACCTCCATTCTCTGCTTCAGCTCGTTAAAAACATCTGACTGATTGCTTGACTCTCCTGCATAGCAGGTAGCAGACGTTCTAGGAGGTAAATCGACTTTGAAGCTGCCTTTCCCAGTCCCCACGACAGTCCTGCTCTTCAGAGTTCTGTCCATGAGGTTGTGTGTGATGGTCGGAGAAGGCTGACTGCTCTCCTGTGGAGATGGAGGGACTGTTGGGAGCCCACTGTCATCAGCTGGGATCCCTGTCAGGGCCCTCTGGATCTCCTTCCCTGCAAGGGAGGAGATGAGGAGAAGGCTTGCGAGCGTGGGAACAGACTCCTCAGTTAGCACCTTCCCTTTTTGACATACATGAGGTGTTTTCCCCAGGATCCTGGCCTTCTCAACTTTTGAGCTGGCCCCAGACACCTGGATGACTGAGGAGGGGCTGGCAAATTCTGAAAAGTCTGGAAGGCAGGTGTGTGCAGCCATTTTCAATTTAAAGAGATTTATGGGCTTGAGGACCTTGAGGGGTAGGCCCCACTTGTGCTTCACCCAAAACCGTACAATATGCTCTTCCAGGGCCTGCTGAGTGCACGGTTTGAGGAACGGGAGCTTCCTGCAGGTGCTTACGTAGGTTTCCCAACATTCGGAGGGAGGTAGTCTTGTGGTTTCCAGGCCGGATTCGGACATGGAAAAAGCGTCATGGAAAGAAAGCCAGGACTGACGCACACTCCAAGGGATTAGACCCTCATTGATCTGCTCCGACTTCACATACAAGTGGTCCTTCAGTGTGTTTCCCAAATGATTCTTGTCTATGTATTGTGAGAAGTCATCTTCTGAGTCATTCAATAGCCGTATCAGGTTTCTTTCTGACTCCAGAGAGTTTGTCTCTGGAACCTTCTGTGGGAAGATGTCCAAGATTCTGGGTGGATCTTTCTGGACCTTCCCTAGAATATGCCCCAGATTCTTCTTGCCTGAATCCTTCCCTAGCTGGAACCTCACCTTCTGCGAATCCCTGCTGCCTTCACCCATGGGCACAGAGCACTGGGAGGAACACGGTTCTTCTTTCGCCTGACACCTGGCCTGTAATTCCTCCCGGAGATGCATCAGCTCCAGGGACCCTGGGATGCACTGGGGCACATTCCACTTGTTTTCAATAAGCCACTTTTGAATGTGTTGCTCCAGTTGTCCCCGGAGCTCAGGCCTGACCTGGAGACTCTCAGGAAGGATGGAGTCCTTGCAGTTCTCTTGGCAAGGGCGGGGGCCGAACACATTGTAGACTTCCTGAGGTCTTTGGACCACAGAGGGTAAAGCCCACCCACATCCCAGTTGTTTCCTAAGTGAGGCCAATTCTGTGTACTGAATTTCAGTCGGGAGGAGAGATTGTGGCTTATTCTGGGATGCAGGGCAAGATGCCGCACTGTCTGTAATGTGAGGTGGAGAAGAGGGTAATAAGGTTTGGAGAGAGGATTGGAGGTGGGCCTGGGTCTGGAATTGACCCAGAGTTTCAGGCCGGAATTGGGGTATGGACAGAATCAAGGATGGGGACTGCGGATCCAAATAGGTCTGGGAAAGCAGTGGGGACATTTTATCCTGCACTTGAACTGGGCAAACACTTGAGATTCCATTGAATAGGAAGGAAGGGGGCTGCAGAGCAGAAGCACCGTGGGAGATCCAAGCAGCAGCCACCAAGGATTCACTGTGTAGAGAGGGGAGACCCCAAAAAAGCTGGTTATATTTCTGTTTCAAATGGTCCCTCAGGATCTTGGAATACGACAGCTTCTGAGGACCCAGCAGCTGTGCTGCTTTGTCCTTCACATTCCAGAAGGGTTGTGGGGTCGTCAGGTCTTGCTCAGCACCCAGTGAACTCAGCATATTCCTCAAAGAACGCAAGTGGTATCCGGGGCTCATTTGTTCTAGAAAAGGTCCGTCTTTTTCTTTTTCCTTCCAAATCTTGATCTCAACTTTCCTTGTGACTTTTATTCCCAGGATCTTCTGGTCATCAGAGCTGAGCAAAGAGGAGCTTCCAGCCTCCATTTGCCTGCTGGTGGGGTCTTCCGAGGTGGAGTCCTTCAGTGACTGTGGGGGAAGAAGCTCTCTGCGGAACTTACCATCAGATGAGGTGGTGAAGCACAAGGCTTTGGCAGCCAGCTGCCACCAAGGAAGGGCTGAAATAGCAGAGCTTGAGTGGCCAACGGTTGAGATGTCTGGGATGGGAGAAACCAGCAGATGTGTGGGTGGGGACAAGTTCTGAGTGATGGTGCCTAGTGGAAGTGCCATCGAGCCACGCTGAGGAAGCTTCAGAGCAGGGTCTGGCAGTGGTGGGGCAGAGGAGGCTGTGGGAGGCACAGGGCAGGCCCCAGTAGCAGGGGGATGTGGTGGGGGAAGGGAAAGTGCAAGTGGCTGGGGTGGCTGGTGTCCTAGGGGTAGCAAGGGCTCTGGTGTCTGAGAGGCAGTGAGGGACGAGGGTGAACAAGCTGAAATGGAGGAGGCTGTTGGACCTGATGACAGGGAGTAGGCCAGAGGCAGAAGGCACTTGGTCAGAGGAGCCCCAGCACCACTTTCCACCTGCTCCCCGCACGGCAAAGGGGTTCCATCAGCTGTTCTTTGGCACGCCTCGTCAGGGGGATCTTGACTTAAGGGCTGGTGAGTGCTGTCCTTGTCAGGGTGCATCCCCAGGAGGCTGCAGGAAATAGGAGGCATGGGCTGCAACCAGGAGCAGAGCCAGGAGGGCAGGGGGGCTCCTCTGGCCCACGGCCCCTCCATGCCACACACCCCAGCCCCAGCCATTTAACATTCCCTGCCTCATGTTCTTCCCCGCCCACCCATCCCCAGGTCAGCCCCAGGCTGCTCGGAGGCCCTGGCATCACATGATAGGTCTTGGTAGGGAGGATACTGGAGAGAAAGGGAAGATTCTTTACCTTTGGACTAGAGCAATCAGGTTCCAAGTCTCCTTCAGGTATTCCAGGCAGTCTCCACAAGCTGGAAATTAGGAGACAGGGTGTAGGGGCGAAGGGAGTGACCTGGAGATTTTTCAGGGGACTGAACAGAATGCTCCTTTAGAAGAGGCCATATGAGAATAGACTCTGGAGTCCAAGCAACAATGTCCAAAGTCATATGACCCCTGGCTGACAGTTGTTGCAAGGTACTTGCTGGGCAGATCTTTCTCATTTACAAAGCACATGCGCGTCTGTTCCCTTGCACGGTATTACACCTGCCATGTGGGAGAAGGGATGGGTCATCTCAAAAAAGAATCAGCTTTAGGTAAGTGCATTGGCTTGTCCTCAGTTGGGCTGGATGGTCCCACCTCCAAATCCAGGCCATCTTGCTGCACTATACCACCCACACTGTCCCCTACCTGGAAGCACCCATCCCTGGTCTATCCCAGCTTCATTTTGAGCATGGAATCTGAATGTTACCCAGGTTCTGGTTTCTTTCCTAGGAGGTCTGCAAAAGACCTCTTGAGAGAGGTGGCTTTGGTCCCCCTGAGGGCCAGGTGAGGTCAGGTTGACTCTGGTGCCTCAGGATTAGAAGGCAGACACTTACCTGCCAGAGCTGCATTCTTCCTCCGATTCCTGCTCCTCCCCCTCATCTGCGTTCCATACTAAGAAACAAGAAAAAAAGAAAAGAAAAAAAGAGTCCGAGGATGAATTCCCATCCTCCTCTCTCTGGACAAGCTGCAGCCTATGTTCATGAACATCATGACATTCTACACTGAATTAATGGAATCTGTTTTTTTCTTCCTTTTACTCGTTTTTAAAATAGATATGATTTTTTTTCTCTTTTAGAAAACATAAAGAGGGATTTTCTACATAAGTTCCACCATGGACATTCTGCGTCAGTGATCCTCTGCTCAGTAAAAAGACTCCTGAGGCTGCATCTCAGCTGCCAGGCAGGGCTCTGTTTCCTGAGGCTTGCAGGGGGTCAGTGCAGACCTCACATCAGCCAAACACAGTGGGGAGCCCTGGTGACCTGCCATGAGAACGTGACATGATGGACCAGTGCTCAGGGCCAGGTCCTCCTCAGCGTTCCCCAACTCTCAGGAATCTGGTCATTGACCACTGAGTAAAGGTGTTTGATTTCACTGTGGCACCTGCAGCTCTCTACCCAGGTGATCGGAGAGCACCAGACAGACACCCCAGTGCCCAATATCACCCCTGCCTGCCTGCCCCGCCTGTCCCAGAAAAATCATGCCTTAATTCCTGAATTTCCCCTCTTCGCAGTTTTTCTACTGGATTTAGAAAAGTGGAAACTATAATACAAGACAAGACAGAATCCTGTGCTGCTGGGTGTGGGCTGAGGGTTTCTCACCTTCCTGGTGTTCCTTTTACTAGGTGGTTGTACCGATGGTTCGCCCTGGAGGCAGGGCAGCAAGAGGAGGAAGAGCCCCAGTCCACACACGAAGGCGAGGACCATATCCACCACCCAGGCGGTGGAGCTGAGGCTCAGCCATGTGGCATTAGCCCTTTTCAGAAGAGAGAGAGCCTTCTCCATCCTGTCCTTCACCAGCCGCCATCAGTTGACCTCAGGCCTGGGCGCTCCCTCCAGCAGTACGGAACAGGGAACAGGGACAAGACTTGCATCACAGAGCTGTGGCTTCCTTGTCACAAAGGGCTCCTGAGAGTGGGGGAGGGGACGGAGAGAAGCGCACCCACAGCCCCTCCCCCACCCCTGCACAGTGGATTCTGCACCCTCTGGGCTTCTAGATTCTCCGCCCGCTCACCTGGTTCCTTTCACACATTGGAGATCTTGGCTTGAGGTCTGCCAGTTTGACAGCTGTTTAAAAGTCTGAGATTGACCCTGTAATTTTGACTATTTTCCAGGGATTTTTTTACTCTCAGTATCTCCTTTGTCTTCACCTCCAGCTATCTTATAAAATGTCTTTGTCTTAGATCAGTGTTGGGACAACACTGTAAATTGGGACAACACAGTGTAAATTTGTTTTACACTCATTAATTTTGTGAACTTTGCTAAGTTTTTAATTTTTGTACCATTTTTCAATCAGAGACCTAACTACATAAAACTAAAATAATTATTCAAAATTCATTAAATATGAAAGAATTATAAATAGCTAAAACTTCAAATGATATTTTTGTAAGTATACAGCATGTATAATTCTGGACCTAATGCTCAAACTGCATAAAGACTTTTGGGATTCCTGAAGGCATGTATGTGCGTGCATACACACACACACACACACACACACACACACACACACACCACATCCTCATAAACCAGTCCATTGCTTCCAAATCCAAGAATACATAATTTGCTCATTAACCATCATGGACATGCCAATCAAAACTGCCACAAGTCAGGTGCGGTGTGACATGCTTGTAATCCCAGCAGCTTGGGAGGCTGAGGTAGGAGGATCGCAAGTTCAAACCAGCTTCAACAACTTTGCAAGGCCCTAAGTAATTTAGTGAGGCTCTGTCTCAAAAAAGAAAAGGGACCGCGGATGTGGCTCAGTGGTAAAGCATCCCTGGGTTCAATCCCCGGTACCAAAAAAACAGGCAACAACAATAACAAGAACAACAAAAAGAAAAAACCCAAAACAATAAAAAAATCCTACAGCGAGACATCATCTCACACCAGTTAGAATGGCCATTATATATATTTTAAAAAATAAGCTGGCAAGGAAATGCAGAAAGGGGAGTATTCACATGCAGCTGGTAGGCTGTGAGAAGAGTTATCATAGACGATGGCGTACGCGGGCCTCTACAGTTCCGTTACATTACCCAGCGATCCCACTTCTGGGTTTATGTTCAATGGAAATGAAACCAGCGCACCCAAGAGATGCCTGCACGCCCATTGTCTACTGTGCCACTCTTTGCAATAGCTAGGGGTTAAACCCATAGCTAGCCACCACAAAAGACCCCAAGTAGTAAAAAATTTTTTTTCCCCAGGGCTGAAGACCGAACTCGGGGCCTTACGCGTGCTAGGCAAGCGCTCTGCCACTGAGCTAAACCCCCAACCCCGTAAAAGAAATTTTGAGGAGGAAAAAAATCAAAGCTGGATGTGTATAGTTCAAATTATATTACAAAGCTAGGATAATCCTTATGGTTTGAATGTGAGGTGTCCCCCAAAAGATCACGCGTGACAATGCAGGAAGGCTTAGAGGAGAAATGATTTGGTTAGGAGAGCCTTAACCCCATCAGCGAGTTAATTCCCACAGGGATTAACTGGCAACTGAAGGCAGGTAGTAAAAGGGTAGAGACCCCCTGATATAAAACATATATACTTAATTAAGGTTGAGTTGTGCTGAATGGACAGAAATACCAGAGATAAAATAATGTGCTCATAGTCAAGGTCATCGTCTCTGGGAAGCAGCCCTCCAGAGGCTCCCACAAGCAGCCGGTTTCAGGTATGGATGGTTCGGCTCCCTGCCTAGCCGGCCCTGCTAACCCGCTAGGTACAACTTGAAATAGATAAACTGAAACTTGCTAATTGCATCTCTTGGAGAAAGACCCCTTTTGTAAGCCTGCCAAAATTTTCCTTTAAAAGCAGCCTGCTTGGGTCACTGGGGGCTGCTGCTCTCCCTGAACTTTGCTTTGGAGCAGGTGCCCTGGTCCACCAGCCTGTTTCTTCTCTTTCCCCAAAATAAACGTTTTTTCCTTTTTCTGTTCTGGTCTCTGGTGGGCTCATGCTATGCCTTGATAACTGGACCCCACTGCAGTAGGGTGTGGCTAGAGAAGGCGGGTCGCCGGGGCATGCCTTTGGGATATATAGTTTGGATCTGGTGTGGAGTCTCTCTCTACTACCTGGAGCCATGCCTTCCACCGTGATGTCCTGCCTCTCCTTGAGCCCTAAGGACTAAGACCTCTGAAACCACGAGCCTGTAAATTAACTTTTCCTCCTAAAATTGTTCTTGTTGGGTCTTTTAGTCACAGCAGTGAAAAGCTGACTAACACAGTAATCAAAATAGTGTGGTATCGGCGTAAAAACTTACATATTGACCAGAGGAACAGACTAGAGAGCCCCGAAATAAATTCACATATGTAGTCATCCAATCTGCAACAAGGGTACCAAGAATACAAACAGGGACTAGTCCCTCCAACAGTGCTGGAAAAGTGGATATCCACACACCAAAGAATCAAAGGGAACCCCTATCTCACACCACCACGAAAATCAAAATGGATGGAACACTTACATGCAAGACCATAGAAATCCCAGGAGAAAACTGGAAAACTACTTGACATCAATGTTGGCAATTGTGTGTGTGTGTGTGTATGTTTGATACACAGGCAACCAGAGCAAAAGTAAGCGGAACGATATTCAACTAGAAGTTTCTGCAAAGAACAGGAAACAATAAAATAAAAGGGATAGTATGGAATGGGAAAAATATTTGCAAACCCTAAATCCATTAGAGGATTAATATTCAAAATATATCAAGAAATTACACAACTCCAAAGGACTTGAATAGATATTTTTCTAAGAAGACGCAGAGATAGTCAACAGGTATATAGAAAGTTTTTAAGGTTCAGACAGGAGGTGTCCCCCAGAAGCTCAGGTGTGAAGCAATGCAAGACAGTTTAGAGGTGAAATGATTGGGTTACAAGAGCCTTAACCTCGTCAGTGTGTTGATCCACTCGAATGGATCAACTGGTTGGGAACTGTAGGCAGGTAGGGTGTGACTGGAGGAGGTGGGTCACCTAGGGCTGCCTTTGGGGTTTTGTCTTTTGTCTCTGATGAGCAAAGCTCTCTCTGCTTCTTTGTTTCCAGATCCTGCGCTGATCTCCACCGCCACACTTCCATCATGATGTTCTGTCTCACTGTGGGCCCAGAGCAAAGAGGTTCGCTGTGTAGGGACTAAGACCTCTGAAACTATGAGCCCCAAATAAAACTTTTATTTCTATGTTATTCTTGTCAGGGCTTTTGGTCATAGCAGCAAAAAAAGCTGACTAAAACACCAGTCATCAGGGAAATGTAAACGAGAACAGCAAGGAGCTACCAACTCACACCTGTTACAGCGGATACTATTCAAAAGTCAAGAGATAACAAATGGTGGCCAAGATGTTGAGAAAAGAGAAACCGTGGACATAGTTGATGGGAATGTAAATTAGTCCCACTGAGGAAAGCAGTATAGAGGTTCCTCAAAAATTAAAAATAGAGCCACGTGGTTGCAGCTGGGGAGGCTGAGGCAGGAGGATGGCAAGTTGAAAGGCAGCCTCAGCAACTTAGTGAGGCCCTGTCTCAACATAAAAAATAAAAGGTTTGGAGATATGGCGCAGTGGCTAATTCCCCCTGGTTCCATCCCAGGTATGAAAAGAGTTAAAAATAGAACTATCATGTGATCCAGCAATTCCACTGCTGGCTACACCCCCAGCAATTAAAATCACTATTTTGACTAGGTATCTGTAATCCCATGTACACTGCAGCCAAAAGGTGGGAAGAAACTACGTGTCCATTGGCACATCAATGGTTACGTACACACTTAGTTGTGTATGTGGGTGCTGGGGTTTGAACCCGTGTACTTGTGCATGCTGGGCAAGCTCTGTAACCACCAAGCCACCGCTCCAGCCCCAGGTGGAATCTTTAAAAAAAAAAAAATCTAACTCTGGTAGGGGATAGAGTGGTGGGGCAGGGGTGGGTAGAAGGAAAGGGGAGATGTTTGTCCCCTTGACCCCTCTGGCTACTTCTGTTTTTTTTTTTTTTTCCACATCAATTCTTAATCCAAGGGGCTATTTTATTTTTAAAATGTTTAATTATCAGTGCATATTAATTATTTTAGATAGCTTTTTAGATAGGTTTATTTGTCACTGTGATCAAAATACCTAACAAAAACAATTCAGAGGAGGAACAGTTTATTTGGGGCGCATGGTTTTAGAGGTCTCAGTCCACAGACGGCCAGCTCCATTGCTCTGGGCCCAAGATGAGGTGTTGAGGTGGCACACTGTAGGGAAGAAAGCTCAGTTCTTAGTGGGGTCAGGAATCAAAGAGAGAGAAGGGAGGAAGGGTTCACAAGGAAGATGCACCTGTCCAGGGCTGTCCCCAGTGGCCCACCTCCTCCAGCCACATCCCACCTCCTACAGTTACCACCTCATCAGTCCATTCAAACCAGGATGGACTGATTAAGTTTCAGCTCTCACAATCCAATAATTTCACCTCTGAGCATTCCGCATTAACAAGAGATTTTGGGAGATTCTCCATATCCAAACTATAACATGAACTGTATGAAAAATAGAACTCATTGTGATAATTTTATACATGCATGCAACATACTATTATACTACTATTATTTCCCTCTTTTTTTCTCTCCTTATACTGAATCTCTTCTACTTCCTCCAGGAATATTTTCCATGGGATTTATGTGACAAAAATTTTGAAATTTATATTCGAATAAAATCTTTTGCTATGCCCTCATCTTTAAAAGATTTTGTAGCCCATAATCAAGGATTAACATTTATTTCCTTCCAACTCTTTAAAAATATTACTCTATTGGATTCCCGTCTCCAATGTTGGGGTTGGAAGAGACTGTTGGCAACCGTATTTTTTTCTTAAAGGTTTACCTGGCTTTTCATCATTTTAACAGGATATTACAAAGCAAAGAAGCCTTCAGTGTTGCAAAAAAATTCTTTTGCAAATATAAAATTAACTAACATATTAATGCAACATGAAAGAAATTGAAGATTTCTTGAGACCTGCACGTACACAGGAAAATTAACTATCTTAAATTCATTCAGGAAAACAAATGTAAAAGAAATTATCCAAAGAGTCATTCATTTTATGCAAACCTGATTGAATGTAGGCATGCGTTGTGCCAAGAGCTGCAGCAGGCCCAGCCAGCCCCTGTCCTTAGGTGTTCTGGCATTATGGTTATACTAATTTGAAGGGGCAAGTGTCACAGGAGAGTGGGGAGCTGAAGCCCTGAGCCTCTGCTCCTGTGTCCTTAAGAAAGAAAATTTAGAGTCAGACAAAAACCAAGCAAGAGAGTTTTATTTTAAGTGAAAGTAAAGTCTCAATCAAAAAACACGAGAGAGAGAGATGTTTGGGTCATTTCTGAGCAGAGAATGACAAAGGAATGTGAAGGCTGCTTCTGAGTTTGTCTTGGGCCTTAGGGTCCACCTTCGGCAGTCTTTACCAATCCCACATTCAACTCCTCCTTCATGTCTGGTGGAGGCAGTTTTTGACCCCAGTGGTCCTCTTTGGAATTGGCATGTGACCACCCCTTTCAGGCAGGCACCATCTACAAGTCACTCCTATGTCAGTGTGGATGCTGGGGTCAATGACTGGACAGACTTCAGCTTAGTGTACTGTGCTAGTGAAAAAATTTCCCTTCTGAACCACTCTGAGAAACCTGAGGTCTAAATGCTAACCGTACAGTGATCCGGGTAGACCCTGTGAGGAATTGGCCCCGTTGATCTTTTCTTGACGTAGTCTCTTAATTGGCTGCCGCTGTTTCCGTCCCTTTATTTTATTATTTTATTATCAGGGTTAGTGCACCTGTTGTTGTTCTACGAGTTACTTGATTTTTCCTTAAAGGCAATCCAAAGGACCCCTGGGACTCGGCTATGTTATTGGTTCACATTCCACTGCTCATGACCATTGACTACCTAACAGCAGGAAAAATTTACAAATGAAGATCTCAGAAGCAAATTAACTTTTCCTTAAAAAGTAAAATAAAATATTAGCATCCTGCAAAAAATTAAATGAAAAGAAAATTCGTCAGTATGTTAGATGGCTAAGCTAATAATAACTTCAAATTGTATGATTGCAGATCATATCATTGTTGTCTGACAGCATACATAGGATTATATTAAGTTTTTTGTATTTGCTAAGAATACCTTTGTGGACTAAGATATGATCTATTTTGGAGAAGGATCCATGCACTGCTGAGAAGAAGGTAAACTCAGCAATTTAGAATGGAATATTCTGTAAATGTCTGTTGGGTCCATTTGATTTGTAGAGTTGTTTAAGATAGATACTTCTCTGTCGATTTTTTTAATGATCTATATATTGATGGTAAAGGTGTATTAAAGTCCCCCAATATTATTATATTGAGATCTATAAGTGGTTTAATATCATGAAGTAATTTTCTGATGTATTTGGGGACATAGAAGTTTGGTGTATAAATGTTTACCCTGGTTATATCTTCTTGATGTAGAGTTCCTTAATTAAAATGTAGTGGCCCTCTTTGTCTCTTCTGACTAATTTTTGGTTGAACACTACTTTGTTGGATATGAATGTCATGATACCAGCTTGCTTTGGGGGGCTGTGTGTTAAGTTTTTTTTCCAACTTTTTTTTTTTAAAGAGAGAGGGACAGAGAGAGAGAGAGAGAGAGAGAGAGAGAGAATCAGTTTTATTTAGTTTTTCATGTGGCCTTCATTGCTCCAAGACTTAGCTGTGTACATGGGTGCTGGGGTTTGAACTCACATACTGGCACATGCCAGGCAAGCACCATAACCACTGAGCCACTGCCCTAGCCCCCAACATTTTACTTTCAATCTGTGACTGTCTTTGGCTGTGAGGTGAGTCTCCTGTAAGCAACATATTTTAGGATTTTGTTTTTTGATCCAGTCTGATAATCTGTGTCTTTTGGTTAGGGCATTGAGTGTTAGAATTGATATGTAGTTTTGGATCACTGGCATTGTGGCCTTTCCTGTATTTTGCCATCTTGGATATATTTTGGTGAGCTATGCTTTTATTGACTTTTCTCCGATTGTGGGCTTTGGGAATTGTTTGTTCCTCTGTTTGAAGTTTGTCTCTGAGTATTCTCTGCAGAGCTGGTTTTGTGTTCATGTGTGTTAATTTATTCTTATCATGGACATTTTTATTTCTCTATCAAATTTGAAGCTGAATTTTGCTGGGTATAGTATTTCTGGCAGAAAATTATTTACTTTCAATGTTTGAAAAATTTTGTTACATACTCTTCTTGCCTTTATGGTCCTGTTCAAGAAATCCACTGTGATCCTTATTCATTTGCCTCTGAATGTGACTTGGTGTCTTTCTCTTACCACTTATATTATTTTTTCCTTGTTTTCTCTGTTGTTCATTTTGCATATGATGTGTCTCATTGAGGTTCTCATTTGGTTAGGTCTATGTGGGATCCTATAGGCTTCTTGAATGTGAATTTCTGGAGCAATTCTGGTATGGTAGAATTTTTTTTTTAATCTCATTGAGAAGTTTCTTTATGCCATTTGTTTGATGTTCAGTGTTTTCCCCTATCCAATTACTCTCAGGTTATTTCTTCTGAATTTATTCCATGTTTCCTGGAAATTCTGATAATGATCAGTAAGGTTTTTTTCCCTTCTCTATCCCCCTTACATTCAAGATTACTCAGCTTGTCTTCATTGTCTAATGTTCCTTCTTCAAGAGCTGATGTTCTATTCTTCTACTGAGTTTACTCTAAAATTAATATCTTCCATTAAGCTTTTAATTAGGATCACTGTAATTTTCAGTTCTTTGAGCTCTGCTACATCTTTTTTCAGTGTCTCTAATTCTTTATTAAAGTGGTGTTTCAGCTCCTGTAAATGCTTTTATTTCCTTCCTTATATCTTCTTTTAAATTTTTGATCATTTTAACAATCAGATTGTTGTTACTATTTTCTAAGTTTTCATCCAGGTCCCTATCCAGGGAATCCTTGGCTGGGGAGCTGTGGGTTTAAGGCGGAGAATTGTTTCCCTTTTTCCTCATTTTCAGTGTCAAGGAGTGGAGCCTAAGTTCTATCACTGGTTATTTCACTCTGGGACTTTATTGAGGGGTGTGGGATTTTTGTCTCTTTGCTTATTTGGGCTGGGGTGCAATTTGGATAGTACAGTTCAACAGCTGGCTCTCCATCCTGTGATTTTTTATTGACCATTACAATTTCCAGTACCTCACGAGATAAGGGGAAGGAGTCAATATGTACAGCCGATGCATACAGCAGACAGTGTTGATCTGGTTACCTTGTCCCATCTATAACCATCACAGTGTTAATTGCCACCTACGAGAAGAGCAAATAGATTAGCCCCTATCTTCCATGAAAGCCCTCAAACTATACCTGGTTTAAAAGCAGATACCCATTCAAGTTTGGCATTCACTTCAGCTTTCCAATACCTTCCCAGGTGAGCAAAAATAATCTGGAGAGCAAAGGAAACGTGATAGGAAAGTAGGGAGGAACTTGATAATTTGGAGCGAGAGCAGCAAGAGAGTGGAGGTGATGTAGAATATTCTGATAAAATAAAGAAAAAAAAAGAAAGAGGAAGAGACTGCGGTAGTGACTGTAGGGGAGGGTGAGAGAGCAGAATAAAGTTTAGGTATTGCTAGAGGAAAGGGAAGATGGGGGTAACAGAGATGTTCGCTACCGGGAGGCTATACAGCAGAAAAACAAAATGCACAAGTTTGCAAGATCACAAACAAAAACAACATCAAACCACAAAACCACAGCAACACAGAGAAAGCAAAATAACCAACCAAAAAAAAGAAAAAGAAAAGAAGGAAAACAAAACAACCACCACAAAAGGAAAGCTGGGAGGATAATGGATCATTGCCACCAAGGAGGTAAAAATATACAGTGGGGTAGATGATCACCTCTGACACCCTGGGTGGAGGCACTTCCAGGGTGAGGATGCTGGAGGCCTGTGTTTTGCTGTTCTCATCTGGAAGTCAGATTCCCAGGAGTCTTCCTGGTATTCTCCTGTGGAAGCGGCACAGTCCTTCACCACCCCTGCTTCTTGTGAATACAGCCTTTTAGCCTTCCTGGATTGAACCCCTGAGCACTTTTGTGTCCTCCTGCCCAAACTCCTGAGCTGCCTCAGTCCCCTGCAGCTGCTGGTAAACTTGTGGATCCTGGTGCAGTTGATCCTAGGGGAGTGGCCACCCTGATCTCAGTTCTCCAGGGACAGATGCCACCCCAAACTTGTGTGTCCTGAGACCCTCTCTTACCCAAAACAGGTGGCTCCTGAGACAGTCTCAGCCCCAGAATCAAGGGAACTGAGAGGAAGTCATCAGCCCGGAAAGTCCTGCTCCTGGTGTAATGCAGTCTCAGCTCCAAACTCAAAGGGCCGAAAGCAAACTCCTGTCCAGAACCCACAGGTCCCTGTGAAGTTTCTGCTCCAAAGTCACAGGGCCTGAAAGCAGACTCCACCCGGAGTGCACAGCCCCTGGGGCAGTCAGATAGTACTGTGCAGCTCTGTGGGCTCCTGGATTGCTCCGCTGTGGGACCTCTAGATGGCCATCACCTGGCTCTCCATGGCCAGATTGGAGGCAGTCTAAGTTATGTGCACTAGTGCAGTCCCTGGGTTCAGCCAAGGGGCGGAAGCCTTCTCATCCCAGAGTTCTCTGTGCCAATTTGTCCTTCGTGTAGGCGCATGTTCTTCCCTCCCTCCCTAGCAGCGCAACCACTGGGTGGAGGTCCTTGCAGCTGGAGCTGAAGTTCCTATTTGGCCTTTCTTCCTTGCTTCATGTATCCAAGCCTCTGTGTCTCTGATTTTCCTTGTTTGTCTACTAATGAGTTTAGGCAAAATTTTGCCACTCACCCACCTCACAGAAAGGCTCTTCTCCCACCGTTGGCATCTGCCTTATAGAGAGTTCTACACGCAGCCCTCCTGCCGGTCACCATCTTCTCCCACCTCCTTCCAATTATTCTTATTAAAAATTCTTCCTTTCATTATTCTTTGCCCCTTCGTCAGTCTTAGGTTACTTCCAAATAACTAATTTAGCAAACTGTGAAGATCATAACTCTAGATGTGTGCATTTCTTTCTGAGTCCTTAGGGAAACTTGTCCCCTGAAATATTTGCATTTTCACTCTTCCTTGAGATATGACTAATCAAATTCTTCTTCTTCAGGGCTGAGGACTGAACTTGGGGCCTTGTGCATGCTAGGCAAGCGCTCTGCCACTGAGCTAAATTCCCAACCCCATACCTTCAAATTCTTAACCTCTACAGGTCCAGACCCACCTGTTCCCTTGGCCACGTCCTATGACTCACGACTTGTGGGAAATCCTGAACACCAGTGATAAACTGCAAACTGTTGGCACGGACAACTTCATCCATGCACCCCCCTGCCCCCAACACACACAAAGCAACTCCAACTTTCAGTTCAGGGCTGCCTCCCGGGCTGTGTGCTCTTCTGGGAAATTTCAATGCTGCCAAAA
>PVKS010037199.1:0-18798 GCA_004027875.1 Aplodontia rufa | reverse complement strand
CCAGCATCTATTGTTGTTTATTTTCTTCATCTTTGCCATTCTGACTGGTGTAAGGTGATATCTTAATGTGGTTTTCATTTGCATTTCTCTGATTACTAATGATTTAGAGCACTTTCTCATGTATTCATTGGCTTGATCAATGTCCTCTGGTGAGAAGTCTCTATTTAGGTCTTTGGCCCATTTATCAATTGGGCTGTTGATGTTTTTGTAGCTGACATTTTTGAGTATTTTATAGATTCTGGATATGAGACCCTTGTCTGAGGAATCGTAGTCCATGATACTCTCCATTTCTGTAGGAAACCTCTTGACTCTTTTGATGGTTTCCTTGGCAGTACAAAACATTTTTCACAGTTTCCTCCTGGATTCTTCCATTCAGGAGGTTAAGAAAATGGTTATTTAGTTTGGCCTTCATGGTGGAAATGATAAGGGGAGAAGGGAGATGAGACTGGCTTTTGGGTCTCCAGGAGATAAGGTTAACACCCAAGAAGAGTTATACTGCAGTATTTGTGAGTTAATACTGACAGAGGGTGTCTTCACAGTAATTGGCTCCAAGAGACCATGAGGAGTGGCTTGGGTGGGAAGTGATGGAAAGGTTGGAAGATCTAGAAGATTTTAGAGAAGAGGAGCTTGAGTTGGTCATGAAGGATTAATGGCATTGAATAAGATCTACATTTCCGTTTGGGCATTACCCCTGGATAACTATGTATATATACTTTGGTTATTGATGGTCTGATAATGTTTCCCTCTCATTTGTATCTCTATATACTCTTAATAAAAAAAATTAAAGTAAAAAAAAAAAGATCTACATTTCCCAAAGTCTGTTCCTTGAGATGTTCATAGGCATTCTGTGAATAATTTTGAGAACTTCTGCCTATTGTATCCCCATCTCCTAAATTCACAAGTCATATTTGCATCTTCAAGACTCTGAGAAGTCCTGACATTACAACAAATTAAAGAAACAGCCAATTTAACCATTTCGTAGCTGCACAGTAGAGGATGGCGACGACGAGAAGGTATCTACAAGTCAAGGAGACAGAAAAAGATGGCTGATATTTCTCTTTTTTAAAAAGAAGGGTGTGTGTGTGTGTGTGTGTGTGTGTGTGTGTGTGTGTTTGTGTGTCTGCAAGAAGGAAGACCGATATTCTGTTTTCCTGTAGGATGTTTCTTGATTACTGGACTTGCTGTCCCACATCTGTGCTCCTGGAGTAGAGAAGAAGGGAATGAGAAAGCATTAAGAGGAGGCTGTGACCTGAAGGTTTGCTAAACTTGAACAGAGCTGCAGCTACCCCACCAGGAGAGCTGTTCATGAATCCAGGGGATCCCTAAGAATTGTAGACATTGGAGGCTGAGGAGGTTGGTGGGGGGCAAGGTGGACACAGCTGGATTGTGGAACTCAGTGGAGAGGAAACCCTGGTGGACCCTCCAAAGAATGCATTAATGCTGAGTGCTGGGGCTTCTGCTCCCAGGGACCAGATAGATCTAGGTAGATAAGCAGCTACCAAGAAAAAAAAAAAAAAACAGGAGCTACAATCCTGCATCACCTGTGGTTCCTCCCTGCCCTTACTCTGAAGAAGAAGAGGTTGAAAGAAAAGGTCCATGTGTCTTCCATCCTGCACTGCTAGTCATGGGGGACAGAGTGATGCAATATATGTGGGGCCATATTTTGGGAAAAAAAACCAAGTTTATGCCATGTTTGTAGCCCAAATGAGGTGAAATTTCATTTTCTTTTTTTTTTTTTTTTAAGAAAGAGGGACAGTGAGAGAGAGAGAGAGAGAAAGAGAGAAACAACTTTATTTAGTTTTTCACATGGCCTTAGTTGCTCCAACACTCAGTTGTGTACGTGGTGCTGGGGTTTGAACCCGGGTCCTCATGCTTGTAAGGCAAGCGCTGAAACTGCTGAGCCACCGCTCCAGCCCTCATTTTCTTTTTTTATGATTAAAACCAGTTTTGTGATGAATGAGACTTCTTAATGATGGAGTTGTACATACTTCATCATCATCTGTGTCAGCCAGGCCTAATAGTGGAGTTTAATCTTTGTGTATAATGCTCTTGGTTCTACTTTAATCAAATGAACCTCTGTATAGGGAATTGACTAATTTAGGGCTGAATTGTCCTGGGGCAACCTATGTGAACAATAGAAATCCTGATTTACTGTTAGTATTTATGGGACTTATTTCCTTGGAGATACAGGATGCATATATATTTTTAAATTAAAAATTAAATCATATATTTCTTAAGTACGTCTAGGAGTAGATGATAACAAACACCATGGACTGCTATCCAGTTTGGGAAGGAGCCCATTGACAAATACAGTCACGTGTTGTTTAACAATAGGGACATGTCGTGAATAATACATCATTTGAAGGGAGATTTTGGCATTGTGTGATCATCAGAGTCTGCTTACACAGACTGAGCCAGCTGGGTCATCCCTATGTGCCATAATCCGTGGGATCATTGCCATGTGATGCTGTTCATCATGGACTGAACTGTCCTTACGGGGCTCATGGGTGTACAGTCACAAGCCCTATCCCCCTTGGTCGATGCCTGTCCCTTTCCAGTTCTTTTTCTTTTTTCTTTTTTTCATTTCCCCAGAGTAATCTGCTATCCTGAATTTAGTGCTACTGATGCATGTAAATTCAGTCTGAGTAGGGTGACTTTTTCAGTCAACTATATCCAGCTAAGTAGACAGAAAATTAAAATACTGGTTCCTGACTATGTGTAATGTAATCCTTTCCCAGCCAAGAGCCAGGTCAGGAGGCCTTGGAGGTGCCTTTCCTGGCTAACCTTCCCCTTTTCAATTTGCTGGCTCTGTGGAGGTTTGAATAGAAGAAGGACAAGGGTTGGATAAAGCTTGTGGAGCCTCCAAGGAGGCAGAATCTTCCAGATAAGTGACTCCTGACTGCTCATCACAGACTTGAAGTGTCCCTTTGTGGTCTCAGTGCTGCAGGTGGCATCTCTCTTCCAGATGAAGGGAGGACTGGTGTCCACATGTGATGACCCCTGAGAATTCATTACTTTTCAGGGTCCTTGTTTGCCAGAAGACACTCTTCAGCATGCTTCCCCTGGCAGGGAGTTAACATCCAGGGAGTAAGGACACCCAGCAAGTACCATTTTTATATGGTCTCAAATCACATTCATGATCTTTTCTTGATCAGGGCTCAAGTTGTTATTGCAACCCTCCCTTCTTCCAGTTAGTGGAACAGTGAGTTAAGTGCTAAGTTTTTCTTTAATCTCAAATTTGCACTTCAAGTACTAACAGTGTTCAGATTCTGTGCAACAGCATTCTGAAGCTTTCTAGGTGTTACATGAAAAAGAATTTCATGGGAGATTCAAGGTTAAGTAAACTAAACTCCTATTTTTTTTTTTAAAGAGAAACTGCATGACTTCACAAAGCATGTATTTGTTGTGATTCTGCAAAAGTGAAATACATATGTGATGGTCATCAAAGTCACGACTGTGGAATATTTTAAAAATGAACCATCTCAAGAAACAATGGGCTAAGGACACTGTTATGCCTGTTGGAATCTGCTGGAATAAAACATTTGGCTTTTCATGCATTTTCACTTTGTTATGCCTGCTCTCTAAATGGTTGCTATTGGCAACAAGGAGTAGTGTGTGTGTGTGTGTTGTGTGTGAGAGAGAGAGAGAGAGAGAGAGAAAGAGAGAGAGAAAGGCTACCAAACTGGATCTTTCACAAACTGTTTATAATCAGTCTGTCATCCAGTCTACAAATTATGGGAAGCTCATTAAAGGCATTAAAAAAAGGTTGTTTCTCTAGTGTTTAGTTTTCCTACATTCTCTAACCTTTCTTGTGCCAGATAGACTGAAAGTTTTATTCCATTAAAGAATGTAGGACAGCAAAAGGAAGTTAGAAAAATGCCTGTTTGTTTTTCCATTGCAATCCTCCCAGGATGTCCGTCCATCTTGGGATGAACTCTGTTGCTTATGGTCTGGTGCTTTTGACAAATTTGCAAGTTCTGTTCCACTTTTGGGATGAGCAAACAGGCAAGTTCCTGTAATCAGTGGGAAAAGACACAATTAGCATATAAAAAGCAAGGTGATAGAACATGAAAAATGGGCTGGTATTAGTGTACTTTAGAATTTGGGGAATTATCATTTTCTGGGCAGCAAATGCAGATCGTATTTATTGGGACTGGAACAAGTCTGGTTGCACCTTTGATTAATGTGACATCCAGGTGGTTTTGCTGAGTTTTGTGATGAGCTTAAATAGTTTATTATTCTAAATGCTCATCTCTCAAGTGGACCCCAGATCTGGTGCCAAGGCCCTGTTCCACAGTTATTGGAATGTTTTTATTCTCTTCCATTTCTGCTTACCTAGTATGGAATCCTGCAGGCTTCTGCATAGGGTCATGGCAGGGCCATTGAGAGAATTATAGAGATCACCAGACACCTGGGCAGAATTTTCTCCTTTCCCCCTGTTATTACCACCCCTCCCCCCAGCCCTATCTATGGGGCTGAGTTCTAGCCTAGGGGGATATGGGAGTTGATTTAGCCTCTTGGAGCCTATTTTAGGTCTTTCTTCTTTCCCTTGTAGTGTTTTCTTCATTGTGTAAAATGGACAATGTCTAAACTAACTTCCTGTTCATGTTCTTTTTTTTTAAAGTTTTTTTTTAAAGAGACAGAGGACAGTAAGAGAGAGAGAGAGAGGAGAGAGAGAGAGAATATCAACTTTATTTAGTCTTTCATATGGCTTTTGTTGCTCTGACACTTCGTTGTGTATATGGTGCTGGGGTTTGAACCCGCGTGATCCCGCCCGAGTACTTTGGGTGTGTCAGGCAAGCACTGTAACTGCTGATCCACCGCTCAAGTCCATTATTCATGTTCTTTAATCACTTAGTTGAACTTTTACTAAGGCTAGTACTTACTGTTGGCTCAGTGTTGGGTTTGGGGAGTGGGAGGGAGGTTTGTCAATGAATGAGACAGGTATTGAAGGGGCAGACCTCTGCTATTAAACCAGGGGAATCTTTGTGGAGAAATCAATGTTTGAGTGTTCAATGAAGTGAGGAGAATGATACAAATATCAGGAAAGTGGAAGGATTGTATCTGGTATTTTTTAAAAGCAGAGATCTCTCTTTCTGAAGTGTACACATTCTGTGTATGAATTCCTTGATTCTTTTGTCTTCTCTTTTAATCTCTTCTGTCCTAATCCATAGTTTTAAGCAGTTGAGTGTTTCCTTTTACTGCTAATCCATTTCACCTGAGTTTCTGTGGCATTCAGGACGGCATTTGCTCTTAAAGATAGTGGAGCTGTGTCTGATTCTCATGTTTGCTCAGGATGAAATGCAGAGCGAGGTGTTTCAAAGCAGCTGCAAACAATCTACTTTCATTTATGTCCTTCCTTTCCTGTGCAGCGGTGGTTTCTCTCTGAAGCTGAGTTGAACGGGAGCATATCTCTGAGATGATGCACATCTTCAATGCCAATCATCCAGTTGTATGTAAATGTAATAAAATCTTATTAATCATGCATCCTTAAAAAGGCCAAAGCAGCATATTTTGGTGATTCCAGATGTTATATACTAGGGATGCAAATAGGAAAAAGTTTTACAAGTGAATAGCTTAGAGCCTATTTTTATTATGACTGTAGCCAGAAATCAATGAAAATTCAGTTTCTATTGTTATTGAAAATTGAATTAAAATTTATTTTGACCTAGCCTTACCTTAGTGTAATGGTATACCCATGGGAAGGTGCTGGGTAAAGACATTTTGGTGAAATTTTATCATTTAGGCTACCCTTCGTGCTAAAACCCCAATCCTGTTTATCTCCATAAGCCCCTCTGATGTGTAGATAGCCCAGGGAAATCATAGATTTTCCCAAAGCACTCAATTATTCCCTCCGTCGTGCTAATTATCAGTTTTATTGCTCCATGTTCAGCAGAGTGATATTCGGTTAAGTCTCTCTCTCCCCCACTGGGCTGATGCAGGGCTCTTTCAGTATGTCTGTGGTCCCCCAGGGACCAACTAGGGCTGGCACGTCATCAGTGCTCCATATGAATTTGTTGCATTAAATCCGTGTGTGGAGAGCCCATCCACTGTGGAGGTGTTTAAAATTTAGCAGTTCCAACAGCCTCCGGAGATATGTTATTACATTTCACCTGTGTCTTCAGAAGCCTTTTTAGCACATTTCTGAGATGAGGACAAGGTGGTTCATATTAAATTTCAATTTCCTTCAAGTAGAAATATAATACAGATAGTTGTTAGCTCTCTTTCATTCCATTGAGATAGTATTTTGGGGAAAGGAAGGGAGGTGGCAAAACCTTCATTTTTAGTAACATGAGAAAAATGAGAAGTGCTTTGAATAAAATCTGCCTGATTCTCTTTGGAAGGTGCTTTTCAGTGGCCTCTTGTAACCCGCTGCTAATGACTCCCCCACCAAAGGAATATGACTATAGGTATACATTTTAGTTCCTGGTGATGATAACTTGGGTGACATCATTAATATTGTTTTCCTTGCTCTTCTGAAAACAAGCAGCGTGTCAAGGGAGATGAATGGCAGGGGTGAGGTGGGAAATAATGCTATTTGCTGTGCCAGCAGTGTTACAAGAATCCCTGCTAACCAAACTCTGAGACAAAACATGCTGACAGTGGCTCTTGGGAGAATATTCATAAACAGTCTATGGCTTCATGTTGATTCAAGATGTCATTGTTAATGTATAAATTTACTTTCATTCTCAGTTTTAACACAGGCATAGTTATTCAGTTATTATTTTCAAAGGAGTGTGTGTGTGTGTGAATTGAAACACTAAATTAATGTTCCTTTAAGCAAAGGCATACAGTAAGTCCTGTAATGTTAAGGGTTTTCATGGCTTAGAAATAGTTATGTACCAGGTGGGTTCACCTGCAAGAGTACGTAAGGTGATGAGATGATCTGAAGGAGGGCTTGGCCATTTGACTGGAAGGAACCTGGAGTGTCATCTTTGGAAAAGGACATCTTCTTTCACTGCTACGTTCCACCATTTGTAGAAGGGGCTGTGGAGGACCTATTGGCTGAGTCCTAGGCAATCATGAAGTGTTTAGCCTGGAAGAGAAGTGTGATGAGGGGGTGGCTTTGTGGACCCCGAGCATATTGAGTAGGCAGAGTGATTTTATAGCTTCGTTGGTCTCAGATTTCAAAGTTGTGCCTGTGGGTGGAATTTAGGAAGTGCTTTCATAGAATATCATTCATTGTTTATCAAGAAAGAAATGTGCTTGTACAAGGCAAAATTAATTATTTGCTATAGGATTATACATAGATATATAAATACATTATATATCATATGATGTATATACTATATAGTATTCAGCTGGTACATTGATATATTAAAATATGGTAAAAGAGCTCTTTTTTTTAAAGGTAGAGAGAAAATTAGTTTTATTTTTTTGTCCATTTAGTTGTGTATGTGGTGCTGGGGTTTGAACTCATGTACTTGTGCATGCCAGGCAAGCACCATAACTGCTGAGCCACCGCTTCAGCCCCTGGAAGGGAATTTTGAATTCTTTTGGTTATAGTCTCCACATTTTTATAGATGAGCAATCTATGGTGTGTGTCTGAAGGACAGAGCACATTAGTGCCTGAATGCCTGAATGGAGCTGGAATTTGGGTCTTATTATATGTGCTGCCTAGTATTCTTCTTTCTTTCTTTCTTTTCCTTTCTTTTTTTTTTTTTTTTAAGAAAGAGGGACAGTGAAAGAGACAATCAATTTTATTTAGTTTTTCATGTGGCTTTCATTGCTCCAACACTTTGTTGTGTACATGGTGCTGGGGTTTGAACCTGTGTTCCCTCACATACCAGGCAAGTGCCGTAACTGCCGAGCCACCACTCCAGTCCCCCTAATATTTTATGACTTCATACTAACTTGTTCTCTCTCTGCCATTCTCTGCTTGACCAGAGTCACATCTAGGCAGTGGCAATCCCAAAAGCAAACTCATAGTGATTCCAGATGGTATTTCATGTCTGTGCCTGAGGTGAGGGATCAGTGCAGGTTGTTACCAGGAACCCAGGAGGTTGATGGAAAAACCAGCTTTAGATGTGAGATACTACATATCTCTTGTCCAGAAGTTAATGACCTGAAGAACTTAAATATTTCCAAACTATTTTTCTTGGTTTTAATGAAACTGCTTAATGTAATTAAATGCTAGGCAGTAGCAAAGAGCAATGCACTGTTTACAGATCTCCCATTGGGTAAAGATCAAGGAGAAACTGGAAAATTAGTCATGTGCTTGTTAAATTATTTTCAAATTACCCTAAGGTCTAAAGAGATGGATGCTAGTGTTGAAGGCAAAACAGGTGATTTTTCACATCAGATCACTGAAGGGTATTTTAACATCAGAATTATAAACTGCATGTACATGTAATTCTGCATACCAGGGAGCAAACATTCTGAGCATTCCTTGGGTTTGTTCTCTATGTGTGATCTTCCCCAGCTTCCCCCATTGTAGGATTTTGATTTGGGTTTGTCTTTCTGCTGTCCTCTCTAAGAGGATTTATTAGTGAAAGGCCCAGATGAAGCTGGTCATCGATATTTGTTTCTCTGGCTGAGGCTCTAGGGACAGAATTAATCACAACTGTCCTCCAGCACACATGGAAGCAAAGTCATTGACATGCATTTATTTAGCATCTGCAACAGTGGACTTTATGTATTTTAAAAACTGTCAGACTATTTGTGTGTCTAGACTTATATGTCTTCAAGGTAGAGACATATAATATAACCGTCCATATTCTCTGGATTGTTTCTTTTTTGTGACTGATTTTACTAGAATGCAAATAATATTTCCCATATCTGCATCATTTCCCTATCAGTAGATTTGAGACTTTACTTGTTTAATCATTGATATTTCACATCCCTTGTAAAACATGTTTGTAAAATATCCATGTCTACCCAGAACTCAGACTGTTTTCACCTGTGCCTTGTCCCCTTTCTCCATAACTGATTGGGGGAATTACATGAATTGGAAAAATTCCAGTCCATGTATTTTATTCTAACATTGTCAAGGAATAGCATTTAGAAATGTGCTTATGTCTCCTGTAAGATCCTTACCATAGCTAGTGTGGAAGCAGATGATGAACACTTGATCTAAGTAAATGCTTTAGAAGAGATTGATAAAAACAATGGCAGGGGAGAGTGTACTGTCTATTAATGTGCCCTTTAAACATACACTCTTAAGGAATAAGCACTTATCCTTAAGCTCAGAAATCTTCATTAGAAATGTTCTCTTTCAGAGATAAATTCTCTTCAGTGAGTCTGAAGGTGTATTATGTATATGCCCCCAGAATCAGATGTTTCTTCTGAAATGTTTTCCCGTGGCTACAGGGGTATATGCAGGTTCAGTATATGCACATTTTGAAATTCATATTCTTTCCTTTTCCATGGTGTCTCAGGCTGCTTTTGTTTCAGACAAGATTTTAGTTGCAGACGTTGGAACCCACAATTGCTCATTTAAACACACAAGGATTTATTCAATGGTGTTGGTAGCTCACAGACTCATTGGCAAGATTGAAAGCAAAGATTCTGGACTGAGCTCTTGGATAACTTCAAAGCCACACTACAGAACCAGACTATCAGGGGTGCTTCTGACTCTGCTGTCATTAGAGAGTTATCTCTTACACCAGGATGTCCCCAGGACAGCTCCTGTCACAGGACCATACCTTCTCCACCATCTTCTCAGCTTCTGTCAACACATTCCACATGGATTCTAGGGGAACATGTGGGCTCAGTGTTCATGCCTGGATTCTTTAATTCAGATTGGTCTGCTGGTGGCCATCTGTGCGCCTTCCTGTCACTGTGTTTGCATGTGTCCTTCTACTTGACTGGGGTATCTCCATTTCTCCCCCTCTGGTTGTCTTGCTGGCACCCTTCTTTTGACATATAGCTCAAGATGTCTTATTCTTCCAAGAGTCCATCCTCAGCAGCTTTGGCTTCAGAACTTTCATATTCCATACTGTCCTGCATATTTATTGTATATACCAATTGGTCTCATAATAATTTTAAAAATAGTTTATATCTCTCATCTTATTGGTTAGCTTGTTACCTCATTTTACATCTGTCTCTATCCCCCGACCTAGTAGAAACTACTATCAATGACCTATACAGTTTTCCCTCAGTACCCATGGGGGATTGGTTCCAGGAGCTCTTGTGGGTGCCAAAATCCAAGGATGCTTATTTCTTTTATAAAATGGTCTCATACTTGAATAAAAACTCTGCATATCCTCCCACACACTTTAAATCTTATCTCAATTACTTATAATACTTAATACAATGTGAATGCTATGTAGTAGTTGTTACGTTATTTAGAGAATAATGAGTAGAAAAAGTACATATTTAGGCAGATGCTATTTTTAGGGGGAATACTTTCAAAATCAGGTTGGTTGAATGCATGGTTGCAGAAACAGTGGATACAGAAGGCTGTCTGCATATATTTGTTGTCAGTGATAAAGAAATGTAATTGCTGAAAGCACAACACCTGATTTTTCTTGGAATGTCCTACCAGTCCTTTCTCAGGCGTTGTGAATAGAAGCTGCTGACCATCCTACACATTATTGTACCAGTCAACTCTTTGAAAAGAGACAGTTTTTGTCCTGTATTATTTTGTGAGTTATACACAGTTGTAAAATGCTTCCCAGTTTTTGTTGAAATCATCTTGTAGGGAATCTAGCAAATAAATATTCTTGGAAGTTTTCAAACAGATGGGATGCTACTTCCAAAAATGTACCCAGTAGGAACTCCATGTAAATGAATGCCTGCTTCTTGCATAAGCCTCGTCAGCAGTGGCTGAGACCCAACAGTTATCACAGAGACAGGGAAGAGCCATAAAAGAAGATTACATGGTAAAGTGTTAAGTGATTTTCTATCTTCATTTTTATTTTGTTTATGTCTGATTTGTTAGGCTTCCCCTTTCATTGTTCTCGTGAACTTTTTTTCTTTTGGTGGTTATTTAAATGAAATAGTATCTCCTATGTGTGTTCTGTAGGGACGATCTTGGTTCTCAAGATCTCCCCCATGCAAAAAGGGTTCTGTGGTCAAATACCTTTGGGAAACACTACAATTGTCTTGATGATCACAGTGTGCTTTAATACATAAAGAGCTGAGAGAAGCCCTGCCAGGAAGAAGAAACCTATGTGATTTTATTTAGCCTTCTGAGCTAAATAAAATAAAAAAAAAACTACCTTATTAGACTAGGGGCTCTCTACATAATTTCAAAAATGATAGACTGCTTATTATTTTATTCAGTCATCCACTCAGTGACCATATACTGATTAGGTCACATGCTAGGGACACACAGTTTACACAGTCTCTGTATTTAAGTGCAGGCAAATAATTACATCATATTGTAAAGGAACTCTGCCCCAAGGGACCTAGGAAGCTCCCAGAAGGTGCTTAAGTTTGCTTGAAGTAGCTGGGGAGGCTTCATCCAGGCTGTGATGTTTGAGCCAAGTCTTGAAGCATAGTTTTCCCCAAAAGATGACACACAATGGTAGTTGTGGATTCTGGAAGCCTCTCAGATAGCTGTGATAGCTCACTGAGTGAAGAGTGGGTGGACCTGAGACTTAGCTTCCTCTTCTGTTAGGGTGGAGGCTCATAATTTTTTGAGGCTATAGGACTATTTAAAATATAGTTAACATAAAATTTACTACTTTTATGCAGTGATGGGGGTTGAACCCAGGGCCTTGCATGTTAAGCAAGTGCTCTATACTAAGCTCCATCCCCAGACTTCACCACTTTTTTATTGTGAGAAAATGTATCTAATAAAGAGTCTACCATTTTAATCATGTCTGGTGTATGTCCAGTGGCATTTGGCACATCCACATTGTTGTACAACCATCATCATACATTATGAGAATTTATCATCATTTAAAACTTAAGCTTTGTACTCATTAAACAAGAATTCTCCATTTTTTACTCTCCAAGTCCCTGGTGACCTCTCTTTTGCTTTTTGTCTCTATGAATTTGACTACTCTAGGTTTTTTATATAAGTTGAATGCTATGATATTTGTCCTTTTGTTTCTGGCTTGTTTCATTGGCATAATGTCTTCAAGGTTCATTCATGTTGTATCAGAATTTCAGAGGATGAATAATGTTCAATTATGGTTATACCACATTTTGTTTCTCTTCAATACATTTGTTTCCACTCTATTTGGTTATTATGAATAATGCTGCCATCAGACATTGGCATGCAAATATATTTCTGAGGTCCTGATTTCAGTTCTTTGGGATATGTACCCACAAATTGAATTTCTGGGTCATATGGTAAGTCTATGTTTAATTTTTTGAGGAATCACCATACTCTTTTCCATAATGGCTGCACCGTTGTACATTCCCACTGGGAATATGTACAGTTGTTCTACATCTTCACCAAGACCTGTAGTTTTCTTTCTTTTTCTTTTTTCTTGATTGTAACCATCACAATGGGTGTAAAGTGTTATCTCATTATGGCTTTGATGGAATTTTCCAAATAGGTAGTGATACTGAGCATCATTTCATGTGCCTCAGACTCTTTGGAAAATCCTAAGAAAATTACAGACTTCTCATACAGAAATGTGTGTGTGTGTGTGTGTGTGTGTGTGAGAGAGAGAGAGAGAGAGAGAGAGATAGAGAGAGAGAAAGAGAATATATATATATATATATATATTTTTTTTTTACTACCTTTTGCATAACAACCATGAGAAGGGAATTACAGACCCCCAGACTCCCATATGGGGAGAAATAGACTCAGGCTTAGACAAGCTTTTTAATGAGTTTAACATCATAGTCAGACATCTTAGAGGTAGGGACTGACTGCATGGTTTTAACTTTTGTTAACGAGTTTGATAGGGGCTGGAGCAGTGGTTAGGCAGTTACGGTGCTTGCCTGGCATGTGCAAATACAGAAGTTCAAACCCCAGCACCCATTGTATACAACTAAGTGTCAGAGCAATGAAAGCCATGTTAAAACCTCAATAAAAATTGATTCTCTCTCTCTCTCTCTTAAAGGAGTTTGATAAATTGACAGTTCTAAACTGAAGTCTACATCTTTTCACAAGGAACTTTTGTTCTTCACAATGTAGTTTTTTTGTGGTGAAGAGAGGAGAAAGAAGGGATGTTAATCCCTGGTAAAAATGAATAGGGCTGTAAGTTCAGGCAAAGAAAGTTGGTCCAAACATCTTGATATGTTAGGATGAACTCTTTGGGGAGATTAGAATCTGATAGATTCTCTCAAACTGGAAGCCATAGTGTGATGGGAAAAATATTATGTGAATGCTTCAAAGGAAAGTTTTAAACAAAGTTCAAGGTGTGCAGTGTCTGAATAGAGCCAGAGGTCCAAGTGGGTGGTGTGAAGGGTCCCAGAAAGCAGAGATAGGAAGTCTAGGGCAAGGGGATTGCAGATTTGGGACCAAGATATTAATAACTGAGTCATGGATGAAATCTGGAAGTACAGGGCAGGGAAGGGTTTAAAGCTTTTGCTCTTTAGGACCATGAAATGATGCCACTCACTATATGAGACAAAAGGCTTCATCAGAAACAGAACCTTGAGGTGGAAAAGTCTTGATAACTGGTTGGAAAAATTGTAATCATTGAAGAGCTTAGAAGCAAACCTTCATAGAGGTTTTCATCATGGTGACCCATGGCAGAGCAGAGTGAAGAGTCTCTCTGTGAATGTGGGATGCCAGTGGGAGAGGTGCCTTACTGTGAGGAGAAAATTACTGGGAGGTCTCCTGGGAATCTCACTGTCAACTGAGATCACCAAAATTCATTCCCTCTAAGAAACACCACCTCAAAGTCAGCTGTGAATACGTATCCCCATGGTACAGTTTTACCTTGGTGGTAAAAATTCAGAACCTTCTCAACTCCTTTTTTTCCCTTCTGTTGTTGCTTTTGGAATTGGTGTTCCTTAGTGTATGTATTTTTTGTTTGTTTGTGTGTGTGGATGATAGATTTTTACTGTTGCTGTGATTTGTTGTATTTGTCTGCTCTGTCCATATTGCTGGGGTTCGACCTGTGGCAGTCTGCAATATTGCAAACTAGTCCTCAGTCTCTTTGGGCTGAAAAGTCTTTATTGCCTCCTTCTTCCCTTTACTCTGTCAGTTTCTAAACTGTATTCTGATCTCTCTCATCTTCCCTCAAAGTCATTACCCCAATCTCATCCCATTTCTATCTTTTCCTTGTTTCTAGCAGAATAGCCTACATCAGCTCTACTATCTTGTAGCTCTATATCCTAATTCACAAATTCCACATTACTTTCCTACCTCATTCCATTTGCTCTCTAGACTTGTTTATTTCCCTCACCTACAGAGGTCCTGGTAAACTGAAGTGAACGCCATACTTGAAAACAGATGTTTGCTTACTAATCAAGTATAGTGTGAAAGCTATCAAGGGAGAAGACTGGTAATCCGATTGCTCCTATAGATGCTAATCAACACTGTAACAGCTACAGGTGACACTGTCTGGTGTATGCATTGGCTGCACTTAATGATTTCTACTCCCTATACCCTGAGGTATTGGAAAACCTAAAGGTCAACAATACTTCACAGATTGGGGTGCCAACCATTGAGCTGTGCTACCCAAATTGTACCCCAGCCCAGCTAAGCAAAGAGATAAAAAGTCTGATACCATCAACAAAGCCCCCAAGAGAATTATTCAGTGTCGGGCCTCAAGCCACACTCCCTGTAACTGAAAATGAGGAAAAAGGGAAACAATCCTCCACTTCAGTCCCACAGCTCCCCATTCAAAGTGTCTATGGTCAGGGTCCTAGAGGAAAACCTAGAAAAATGTCTCAAAAATGTAATTAGTAATTCAGTCAAATAATTAAAAGATTTAAGGAAAGAGATAAGAGAGCAATTTCAGGAGAGAAAGACCACATATATAAAGAGCTAGATATTCTGAAAAGAGATGTAGCAGAGCTCTTAGAATTGAAAAATACTGTCAACCAAATCAAAATTTCATTGGAAGAGAAAACTCAGTAGAAAATAGAACCTCTACTCTCGAAGAATGAGCATCAGATAATGAAGACAGACTGAGCAATGTTGAGTTCAAGGAGGACAGACAAGAAAAGAAAACTTACTGTGCATGATCAGAACTTCCAAGTAATTGACGAGATGATAAGAAATAACTGAGAGTAATTGGAATTGAAGAAAACATTGAACAACAAACAAGGGGAATTAAGAATCTTCTAAGTGAAATTGCTAAGGAGAATTTTCCTCATATCAGAATTGATCCAGAAAATCAACCTATAGGACACCAAACAGACTTAACCAAATGAGAAATTCACCAAGGCACATCATTTTAAAAATGAATAACTGAGAAATCAAAGAAAGAATCCTAAAATCAGCAAAGGAAAAACACCAAATCACATTCAGAGGCAGACCAATTAGGATCACTATGGATTTCTCAGATCAGACACTAAAGGCCAGGAGAACATGGAACAATATATTTCAAATTTTGAAAGAAAAAAATTTTCAGCCAAAGGTAATATACTCTGCAAAACTCAGCTTTAAATATGATGGGGAAGTTAAATACTTCAATGGTAAATTCAAGCTAGCAAGGTACATGAACACAAAGCCTACACTACAGAAAATTCTCAAGGACATACTTTATGCAGAGGAAAATGCAAACAACTTCCAAAACCCTTAAACAGAAGAAAGTCAATAATCACAAAACACACTAAAACATATCCAGGATGGTACAAAACACAGCAAGTCACAATGTCAGGCACCCAGATTCCCATATCTATTCTAACTCTGAACATGAATGGACTCAATCCTCCAATCAAAAGACACAGATTGGCTTACTGGATCAAAAAACAAAATCCAACAATATGCTGCCTATAGGAGGCACACATCACACTAAAAAATAGACACAGAGTAAAGGTGAAAAGTTGGCGAAATGTCTACCAGGCTTGTGGCCCAAAAAAGCAAACTGGTGTTGGGATTCTTATATCTGATGAAGTTAACTTTGACCAAAAACTAGTCAGAAAGGAAAAACAAGGTCAATATATCATAGTAAAAGGAACAATTCATCATGAAGACATAATAGTAGTTAACATTTATGCCCCCAATTACAATGCTCCCAAATATATGGAAAAAGTACACAAGGACATTAAAACCCCTTATCCATCTCAAGACAATAATACTGGGGGACTTTAATACACCATTATCAACAATAGACAGATCATCAGAGCAAAAAATCAACAAAGATATCTCTAACCTAAACAACTCTATAAATCAATTGGACTGAACAGATATTTACAGAACATTCCATCCCAAATTGACTGACTTCTCAGCTGCTCAGGGATCCTTCTCCAAAATAGACCATATCCTAGTCCACAAAGCTAACCTTAACAAAAATAAAAAAGTTGATATAGTCCCATGTATCCTGTCAGACCACAATGGTATGATCTTAGCAATTAACAGCAAGAAAAACAACAGAAGCTACTCAAATACTTGGAAATTGAATAGTACTCTCTTAAGCGAAGAATGGATAAAAGAGGTAATGAGATCAGAAAGGAAGAAATTCTTGGAAATGAATGAGAATGATGAAACAATGTATCAAAATCTCTGGGATAGTGTGAAAGCATTCTTAAGAGGTAAATTTATAGCACCTTCATCAAAAATTAGGAAAGAGCCCAAATCAATAGACTTATGCTCCAATTCAAATAAATCCCTACAAAAATAGGAACAACCCAATCCCAAACCTAATAGAAGACAGGAAATAGCTAAGATCTGTGCTGAAATCAATGAAATTGAGAACAAAAAAAATACAGATTCTCAACAAAACAAAGTGTTGGTTCTTTGAAAAAATAAATAAGTTCGACAGACCCCTTGTCAACCTCATGAAAAGGAAGAATGAAGTGAAGCAAATCAACAAAATCAAAGATAAAAATGGAGGTATCACCACTGACTCAGCCAAAATCCAGAAGATTATCAGAACTTATTTTGAAAAATTATACTTTGCCAAGTTTGATAATCTGGAAGAAATGGACAAATATCTTGCCACATATGACATTGCTCAGTTAACATGGGAAGGCATCGAAATTCTAAACCAACCAATTCAGGTTGTGAAATTGAAACAGTAAAGACCTTCCAACAAAGAAAAGCCCAAGACCTGATGGATTCACAGCAGAATTCTATCAGACCTTGACAGAAGAATTCACACCGATCCTCTACAAGCTTTTCCATGAAATTGAAAGGGTTGGAACCCTCCCAAACACTTTTTGTGAAGCAAATATAACCCTGATACCAAAACCCAACAAAAACACATCAAGAAAAGAAAATTACAGACCAATTTCCCTGATGAACATAGATGAAAAATCCTTAATAAAATTCTAACTGTCCAGATCCAAAAATACATCAAAAAGATACTACATCATGATCAAGTGGGCTTCATTCCAGGAAAGCAGGGCTAGTTCAACATATGCAAATCAATAAATGTAATTCACCACTTAAACAGAATTAAAAATGAAAACCATATAATCATCTCAATTGATGCAGATAAGGCTTTTGATAAAATTCTACACCCATTTATGCTCAAAACTCTGGAGAAGATAGGGATCAAAGGAAGATACTTTAATTTTGTAAGAGCCATTTATAACGGACTCATAGCCAACATTATGCTTAATGGAGAAAGACTGGAACAAGACAAGGATGTCCACTTTCAGCACTCTTTTTAAATATAGTCCTTGAAACCCTAGTCAGAGCTAACAGACAAGAAAAGGAAATCAAAGGAATTCAAATAGAAAAAGAGGAAGTCAAGCTGTCTCTATTTGCTGATGACATAATCCTATACCTAGAAGACCCAATAAACTTGATCAGAAGACTCCTAGAGCTTATGAAGGATTCTAGCAATGTGGCTGGTTATAAGATCAACATTCATAAATAATTAGCTTTCCTATACTCCAGCAATAATTCCACTGAAGAAGAAGTCTGTCCCATTCACAATTTCCTCAAAAAGAATAAAATACTTGGGCATCAATCTAACAAAGGATATAAAGGACTTCCACAATAAAAACTATCGAACATTAAAAAAAAAGAAACTGTGGAAGACCTAGTAGATGGAAAAACATTCCATGTTCTTGATTAGGCAGAATCAATATAATCAAAATGGCCATTCTACTGAAAGCCCTATACAGATTTAATGCAATCCCCATCAAGATACCAATGATGTTCTTCACGGATGTATAAAAAGCAATTCTCAAATTCATTTGGATAACAGAAGGCCCAGAATAGCCAAAACATTACTTTTTCTTCCCCACATTTATTAGAAGTATATAGCGATACAGGATACAGATGAGGGGGAAACATTGTCAAAAGTGTAGCAATCAATGTGTATAAACTTTGTTAACCAGGGGTAATGCTAACGCATAGATAAGCTACTATGGGTTTCATCTATTGCAGTTCCCCCCAGAAAAACTCATGTGTTAAATGGGTATCTAGTGTAGGAATAACATCGGCTTCTGGGATGGTTCCCCCATCTTCCCAATCACCAGACTCCTATGAGTTCTTCATATACCCTCCCCCCTCTCCATCCCCTTCCCACCACCTCCAAGTTACCTAGGGAGCTTTCGCCCCTGTTGCACTGAAAGTCATTCAATTTGAGGCTTTGTTAGGTCAGCCGTCTGTCCTATTGCTTCAGCATAAATTCTAGTATCAACAGATGAGAGAAACCATTCGGCCCTTAAGTCTCTGAGCTTGGGATACTTCACTAAGCATAATTCTGTCCATCTCCATCCATTTGACTTCGAAAGCTATAATATCGTCTTCTCTGATGGCCGAGTAGTATTCCATAGTATATATGAACCAAAGCTTTTGTATCCACTCATCAAGTGAGGGGC
>PVKS010037198.1:0-18803 GCA_004027875.1 Aplodontia rufa | reverse complement strand
ACACTGAAGAAAGAAATTGAAGACCTTAGAAAGTGAAAAGACCTCCTGTGGTCTTGGATAGGCAGAATTATTATTGCCAAAATGACCTTATTACCAAAAGTAATACACAGATTAAGTGTGATCCCCATCAAAATACTGTTCTTTACAGAAGTAGGAAAAAAGTCCTAAAATTTATCTGGAAGAATAAGAGACCCACCATAGCCAAAACAATACTGAGCAATAACAATGATGCTGAAGATATCACAAAATCTGATCTCAAACTGTACTACAGAGCTATAGTAACAAAAACAGCATGGTATTAGCATAAAAACAGACATGAAGACCAATAGAATAGAATAGAGGACACAGAAACAAAACCACATAGATACAGTCATCTGATCCTTGACAAAATTGCAAAAAACATACCGTGGAGTCAAGACAGTCTTCTTAACAATTGGTGCTGTGAAAACTGGATATCCATATCTCTCACCCTGCACAAAAATCAGCTCAGGGGCTGGAGCAGTGGTACAGCAGTTATGTTGCTTGCTTGGCATGTGTGAGAACCCGAGTTTGAACCCCAGCACCACATATACAACTAAGTGTTAGAGAAACAAAAACCAGATGAAAAACAAATAAAATTGATTGTCTTTTGCTCTCACTTTCTCTCTCACTATCCCTCTCTCTTTAAAAAAATCAGCTCAAAGTTTATCAGATTTAGGAATTTAGCCTGCAACACTGCAACTGATAGAAGAAAGTACAGGATTAACACTTCAGCATCTTGGCTCAAGCACTGACTTCCTTCATAGGACTCCTAAAGCTCAAGAAACAAAACCAAGAATTAATACATAAATGGCCTTAAATTTAAAAATTTTCGCACAGCAAAGGAAACAAGAATGAGAAGAGAGAACCTACAGAATGGGGGAAAAATCTTGGCCAATTACTCTTTTGACAGGGAATTCACATCCAGAACATAAAGAATTCATACACTTCCCACCAAAAACAAAAACAAAAAACAAATAACCCAATCAATAAATGGGCAAATGATCTAAATAGTTCTCAAAAGAAGCAATACAAATAGCCAACAAATACACGAAAAAATATGCAACATCCTTAGCAATAACGGAAATGCAAACCAAAACTACACTAAGATTTCTTCTCTATTCAGTTAGAATGGCAATCACCAAGAATATGAATAATAGAAGTTGCTTGTAAGAACATGGGGAAGAAGTTATATTCCTTAATTGTTGGTGGAATTGCAAATTAGTACAACCATTTTGGAAAGCATAATTGACAGTCTTCAAAAGACTAGGAGTGGAACCACGGTGTGACCCAGATATTCCACTCTTCAATATTTCTCCAAAATAACTGAAATTAGCATAGTGTAGTGATACATACATACCAATGCTTATAGTAGTGCAATTCACAATAGCCAAATTATGGGGAAAGCCCTGGTGCTCATTAACAGACAAGTGGATAAAGAAATGTAATATATATATATTCTATTCAGCCATAAAGAAGAAAGAAATTATGGCATTTTTTCATAAATGAATGGAACTGGAAAACATCATGCTAAGTGAAATAAGTCATACTCAGAAAGTCAGGGGTGGACAATTTTCTTTCATATGCAGAAGAGCAAGAGAGTGGGGACGGATCTCATGAAAACGGAGGGAACAATAGAGTAGAGAAAGGGAACTGAGAGGGAGGAAGATGAGAAGGAATGGGGAAGTACTGAGGAATGCAATGTACTAAGTTATGTTATGTCCATGTGTGCATATATCAAAATGAATCCTATATATATATATAATCCTAATGCATGACTTAAAATAATAATAATAAAAGGGAGTAGAGCAAGTGGATTGGGGGAGTGGAGGAAAAGAGGGAAAAGGAAGGGACTGGGAAATGATCAAATTAGATTATTGCATGTGCAAATATGGCATAATGAATCCCACTATTATGCATAATTATAATAAATCATGGGTGCATACAGGAGGAGCTGAAATCTAATGCATACAGGAGGGATGAAGACAACTGGCTTCCAAGTTAATGTATAATAATTGTTTGTTAAATAAAGTTAATGGCTATCCACACCACTAATGAGATGCAATGATTGGAATGGATGGACAATGAGGAAAATCTCAGAATTGTTTTGTTTTGTTTTAAAAAAGGAACTTACTGGCTACATTTATTTAATTCTTCCAGAAGTTTTCTCATTCTCATATCAGGGAGTTTTAAAGGGAGTTTGAGTTGAGTTCAGATTGTAAAGTTGGAGGCAAGATGGCCAGCGATCTTTGTGGTCAGATGCACTCCACTTGGAGGTATTCTCCTTTTCCTGTTACATCCAACTGGTAATTGATAACTGTACTTCTCCGTTACATATACATCAACCAACCTAAGTTACAATGACCTGGAAAACTTAGTGGCTGTAAACAGCAAATATTTGTTCCTTGTTCATGTGTCATGTCTGCTTTCTGGGAAAAGGGTCAAGGTGAGGGGACACAGACTCAGTTCATTGAAGTCAATAAGGGACAGGTTCATGGAACAGTCTTTATCCTAAACTCACTATTCATCGTACAAGGGGAAAAAGATTGATCTGGCAGGGGTGTCTCACGATGAAAATCAAGTATTCTAACCCAAAAGTGACACATGTCATTTTAATGGCAATTTATTGGGCAAAAATAGCTCACAATCGCCCCCTTGCAAACAAAAAGGGAAAAAGGAAGTGGAAGCCTTCTATGTACCCAGAAAAGTGCCGAAGTGGGAATATTTGGTAAATAGCTGTAATGACTACATTGAGCCTGAGGTAGAACTGTCTTGGAATAATTAACCTAAATCTGGCTACTTAATGACAATATGTCTTTAAACTATTTTGCATGATTCTGTATGTTTCTTACATTTATTAAGTAACTAGACTTCTGAAAGACTCTGGATATAAGACAGGGAGAAATGAGATCCACTTGAGAAAATCAGAACAGTAATTATCCATGCTCCCCCATATTGGATTAATGGTAATGTATTACAGAGGATTGGGAATACCTGCCTGGAAACAACTCTGAAGACAGAACGCCTAGATGTTAAACACTATCTGCTGTGCATTCACTGCACAGAATTGATTTAACATTATATATGTGCATATATATACACACACATATATATAAAAAATCACTGCTTACTCTAAATATTTCCACTGTCATGAACACCTACTTAGCAGTAGTTTCTACAGATTTTCAATATTTCTAAATATTAACCCTATGAATACTAAGACTGTTCTTAATAGATCCTCGTAGAACTACCAAACAGCCACAGGAAAATAAACAGAGCAGCCGCTGGCACCAGAAATACGAGAAATTGAGCAATACCCTGCAGGAGACACGGTGTTTGATCAGGAAGAATGTTTGTGTAATGTGTTGTAACAACTACAGGCAAGTGGGGCAGCGCTGAGGTTGGGAAGCAACTGTTTGTAGCTCAGCATGTAAAGAAAGCTAAATTGGCTTATATTTCCTCATGTCTCTCTCATTTCAGGCTAGAAACAGAGTATTTGTTACTGGAAAGATTATTAGCTATAGTCATGTGAGAGATTTGTCCCATTCTGCAGAGATAGGAGTTTGTAGAGAGGATTGATTGCTCTAAGGATGTAGTGATGCACAAAGCACCACAGACACATTTCCTAAGTTCTCAGTTTCGTACTGAAGAGGATGGGCCCGCTGCCTTTGTCAGCTATGCATCCATCTCCCAGCATCTGCACGCTTGACTCCCAAAGGCTATCACAGGCAGTCTTCTTCAGAGAAAGAACTAACATGGGGCTCCTGCGATCTATTTGCCAAACTGCCTTAAGAGCAGAAAGTGGGGGCTGGAGCAGTGGCTTGGTGGTTGTAGCACTTGCCTGGTGTGTGCAAGTGCACAGGTTCCAACCCCAGCACCATGTACACAGCTAAGTGTCGGAGCAACGAAAGTCACATGGAAAACTAAATAAAAATTGATTCTTGGGGCTGGAGCGGTGGCTCAGCGGTTTCGGTACTTGCCTGGCAAGCACGAGGACCCGGGTTCAAACCCCAGCACCACGTACACAACTGAGTGTTGGAGCAACTAAAGCCATGTGTAAAACTAAATAAAATTGTTTCTCTCTCTGTCTCTCTCACTGTCCCTCTCTCTTTAAAAAAAATATTGATTCTTTCTCTCTCACTGTCCCTTTCTCTTCAAAGAAAAAAAAACCCCAGAAAGTTCCCCACAGCTTACAGCCAACGATGGCCTGATGCAGGAGTTGTAATGCTAACTCTTGTCTCAACATGATCCGATCTTTTCTGGATTCTGAAAGATGAAAGGAGTGAGAAGACACAATGCCAGTCATGTTATGGACAGGAATTACCTCAGATCAGAGGGAAATATCTAGCAAAATGTACAGTTTTATCCCCTTCTCCCAATGACATACTATTTGTATGACTCATTAAAAGTTAAGTACTGCTGGGGCCGTGCTTTTTCAGAAACAGAAGTCAGACAGTGATTTTAGTTCCTAGAGAATCAGGCAACAAGTTGAAGATATACCAGTTACCAGTATATCTGGAAGGTGAACTGATCAAAGAAAAGATTGAAGAAAAGGTTGTTAAGAAGGTCAGAACTAACAGGACAATCCACATCTGCATATACCCACATGTGCATGCACACACGTGTGCTCTGGCTGAGAATGAGTGAGCAGGGGATCAACAGGCAGAAGTTCTGGAATCCACAAAGATGTGCTAGTCAAGCTGACAACGCTATGAGATGGACCTTGTTTGAACTGGGTTATGCTTATGCACTTGGCTACCATAGGAGTGCAGTTGACAGGACAAGTGGGAAGACCTGTCCCATAAGCAAGGTCTCAACTCCTGAGGTGACACCCCCACAAAATGTCTCACAATCTCCCACCTTTTAACCAATAAAGATTTAAGTGATAGCTGAACAGCTGGAGATGTGAAAGAGACTCTAGAGGGAGGCCTATTACAGGATTTCAGTATTTGTTGATGTCTCAAACTACAATTGTGGACCACGGAGGTAGAATGTACTACCTGTGATTTGATTTGTTTCAACATTTTTATCTAAATCAGTTACTCATATTTACAGATTTCATCTATTTTTTTTCTAAGCAGCATTTCAGACCCTGTATTGTAAAGACTGAATTGTTGGTGAAACTTATTGACTTGTGATAACAAATTAATACCTGCTAAAAATAATCTCATACTTGTAACAGGCCTGAATACAAAGATACCAACATATGCTGTTTTTGGAAATTGGCATCCTTTTCTAAATTGAAAGCACATATGGGAGGGATAAATATAGACAAGTTCAAGGTTTATTAAGTTCAAGTGAACAGGAGAAAGCAAATAAAAATAGACTATACAAGAAGATAAAGTGAAAGAAAAGAAGCGGAAGGAAATGTGCTCAAGAAAGTAGTTAGTATTGTTGTAGTGAAGGCAGCTACATAGAAAAATAAGAAAAATTGACCTATTTATGTAAGAGTGAAGTCATGCAATTATCATAAAGAAAACAACTCTATAGAGCTTATTAATACATATGAAAAATAAGGATAGGCTATTTCTGCTCACGTAAATAGGCTTGGAATAAGTCAATATCTGATGTTTACCAAATTAATTTCTAAAAGAACAGACTAGTATAAATTTGTTAGTAATCAATTTTCATTGAGCAGAAATAAAAAAAATCATTTATAGCTGATTTGGTTGGATGATATTCTGTTTTGAAAACTGATTAAACAAGCAAAAAAGATGATCTACTGTACTAAATCAGTCAATACAAAAATCAACTGGAAATATATTTCAAATATGTAGTTCATAGTGGAGAAAATTTAGAATACAAGGAGAAAATATTGAGGCAAATTTTAAGGCCATCAAGTTGACTTTAAAAAAGAGTAATTTCAGATTTTATATCTTTCAGCCATCCATTAATATGAACAATATAATTTAGGTGCTGATATTAGTATTTGCTGATCCGTATTTGGTTTTATATTTTGATACTGCTTTCACTTTATTTGTTCTGTATAACATATATTTCTACAGTTGAGGTTCAAAAATTGAGCCCTCCAGAACAGGAGGAAAAATTTTTCTTGGGCTGGAGCAGTTGCTCAGTGGTTATGGCTCAAGTACATGGGTTTGAACCCCAGCACCATGTACACAATGAAGTGTCAGAGCAACAAAAGTCACATGAAATGATAAATAAAATTGATTCTCTCCCCCTCTCTCTCTGTCTCTCTCTCACTGTCCCTCTCTCCTTAAAAAACAAAGATAACATTTCTTGAGATTTTGTTAAAATTTAAGTCCTACAGTCTCAAAATGCTTCTATAGAATTATAATGTTCACATGTGAAATATGTAGTGTGCATGACACTTATGTTGTCAGAGGAGATTTGAGAGAATATGACACTACAACTCCCAACTTGCACTTGCCACATGGACTAACACTCCAGTGGGGGTCTGATGGGATGTTCACTCTCCCACTTGGACTCAGAATGCCACTTTTCTCTGGTGCCATTCTGCTCAAGCTAAGAGTTACAAAAAGAGTTCTAATGTCAGTTTATCTTCAACAATGTGGATAAATGCTTTTTGACAACCACATGCTGCCTCAGTGTACAGAAAAGAAGTCTATAGTGTGATTGGTCTTGATTTTTCTAGAAGTAGAGGGAGATCATTCTGAGCCAGCCTCACTCCCTTACCCCATTCACTCAGTGTCAGCAGTCTTGGGGTCCAATGTGCCTGCCCCTGATGAGACACAGCAGGGGAAGCTCAGGCTTCAAGAGAAGTGTGGAGGGAACCCTTAGGCACTGCTCCCTGAATGCTATCATCAAACCAGCAGGTTTTGTGTTGTTGTTTCATTGCCAAGACCAAAATACCTGACCAGATGAACACAGGGAAAGAAATGTTTATTTGGGGCTCATGGGTTCAGAGGTGTCAGTCTGTAGATGGTCTCAGTCCACAGATCCCATTGCTCTGGGCCCAAGATGAGGCAGCAAGTCATGACCTAAGGGGTCAGCAGAGGAAACTTGCTCAGCAAATAGCACCCAGCAAGCAGGGGCGGCGGGAGGAGAAAGAAGCCCCAAAGAAAAACAACCAAGTCATGCCTCCAGTGACACACCTCTTCCAGACACACCCCACCTGCCTACAGTTACCACAGAGTCGGTCCATTCAAACTAGGATGGACTGATTAGGTTACAGCTCTCATAATCTAATTATTTTACCTTTAAATATTCCAGCATTAACATAGAAGCTTTTGGGTGACACCTAATATATCCATGTCATAATAGGGTTAAAGGAGAACACAGAGATTAACTATGGTGGCCACAAATATACTCTTACTATTTGAACATAGCAATTATGTTTTAGAAACAGAAGTAGAAATACTAATAAAAACCAAAAAAGCTCCTCACTAACCCCATAATCCGCATTTTAACTTAATGAAATCTTTTAGAAACATCTTTGACCAATCCTTAAACTCTATATCATACATGCAGCCTTATATTTGTATTTCCTATTCTTCACTTTTATCTTTCCTTATCTCCTTGTTATGGTTTGAATGTGAGGTATCCCCCAAAAGCTCACATATGACAATATGGGAAGACTGAGGTGAAATGATTGGGTTATAAAAGCCTTATCCTAATCAGTGAATTGATCCCCTTATAGAGATTAACTGGCAACTGTAGGCTGGTAGAGTGTGGCTAGAGGAGGTGACTCTGTGGGAGTGTGCCCTTGGGGTATCTATTCTGTATCTGGCGTGGAGCTTCTCTCTCTGCTCTGCTTCCCAGTGTGAAAGCCTTGAACTCTGTGCTGCCTGGAGCCACGCATGCCACCATGATGTTCAGCCTCACATTGAGCCCCTAGGAATGGACTAAGACCTCTGAAGCCGTGAGCACATAAATAAACTTTTTCTCCTAAAATTGTTTTGTTGGGTCTTCAGTTACAGCAACAGAAAAGCTGACTAAAACACTCCTAATCCCTCACTTTTTCTCCTCTGTCCTCTTTCACCCCTTATCCTATTTTCCCTCCACCTTCCCTTTTCTCTGAAATGCATTCCCATTTGATTTCAAGAATGTCGCATAGTTACGTTGTAGGAAGCCACATGTTAGATGGTCTCCCACTCACCTTACAGCCTCTTAGTTTAGTCCTGGGTTTAGGGGTATTCTTGGCGTAGCAGCTGGGCTCAGATGTCATCTTCTCCCACAAAGCCTGTCATCGGTTCTGAAGCGCTACTCTCAACTTCCTCAGCCATAATATATACCTCATCCTTACTTTAGAGGTACAGGTGGTACTTACCACATTAGCAGGACACATGTCAACATGTACCACTTCACAAATACACATTCTGCTTAAAAGTATTGCCTGTCCCTAATTCTTTCTACTCTCCTTACCTTTTCTTGTTTTCTTGCTTATTTTTTTGTCTGACTATGATGAGGTCACTTAATCAAGTTATGGCTACTGACAAAATCAGTTAATATGTGTAAAACGTTTAGGACAATTTTTGGCACATAGTAAGCAAGCCTTCTATATATATGCAGGACTTACTGAACTTTTTTTTTTAAGAGAGAGGAACAATGAGAGAGAGAGAGAGAGAGAGAGAGAGAGAATCAACTTTATTTAGTTTTTCATGTGGCCTTTGCTGCTCCAAAACTTCATTGTGTACATGGCGCTGGGGTTTGAAGTTGTGTTCTCGTGCATGCTAGGCAAGTGCCGTAACTTCTGAGTCACAGCCCCAGTCCGAGTTACTTTACTTTAATACCACAATAAACCTGTGCCCTAGGAAAGCATAGTTCAAATATAATTCCATGGAATCTGGATTCAATGGGCAAGTCTCTGAAAAATATTATAGAACAGGTAGAACCTTGGGCAAGAATCTAGTTCTGGAGTGGGGTTTAGATGTGGGGGTCAGGCAGTATGGGGAAAATATAGAATCTGGAACTAAACAGAAATTGTAAGTAAAGAGTCATTCTGAAAGGGACTGGTGTGGAGAGAGAATTAGCCACAGACAATCTAAAAACAACACAAAAATTGGTAAGAAATGAGAACTTAGGGCTGGAGTGGTGGCTCAGTGGTTAAGGTGCTTGCTTGGAATGTGCGAGGACCCGAGTTCAAACCTAGCACCATGTACACAACAAAGTCTCAGAGTAAAAACTAAATAAAATAGATTCTCTCTCTCTCTCTCTCTCTCTCTCTCTCTCTGTCTCACACACACACACACACACACACACACACACACAGTCCCTCTCTCTTACAAAAAAGAAGAAATGAGAGCTTAAATGAAGCTTAGGGTATTGCTTAAGACTTCAGTCACACTTGTTGATGAGGGGGTGGTTGGTTGTACAGGATCCTGGGTGTGTTCAGATAGAATCAGAGTTCTTTATAGCATTCCAACTGTAATATTGCTGTTAATTAGTCACAAAACCATAGGCAATACAAGTAACCATCCTATGACACAATTTCATTATCCTTGAAGTCTCTTTCAAATGCAGTGCAATTAATCCACTCAACAAATATGATGGAGCAAAATCAGGCACTGAGGAGGGCACTAGGAATACAGCAATGATCCAGGTAAACATTGCCTCCACCTCCCCAAACTGTGATCTAATGGGGCAGACTATGTTTCACATTTGAAAAACAAAGTCTATGATGTAGGAGCCGCCCTAGCCCAAGGTCAGGGAAGTCTTCTGTGAGGAGAGGACTTTTAAGTTGAGAATCAAAGAATTTGTAGCATTCAAGACAATAAAATGTCTCTAGGTAGGAAGAGCAGCAAATGAAAACATCCTCAGATAGAAGGATCTTAGAACATAGGACCAGGATGAAGAGCTGTGGAAAGAAGTGAGCCTGGGAAGAGGTGGTGTTTCCAGAGGTGCCCTAAACTTCCAAAGCCACACAGAAATATAAATGCTTTGTTAGTTCAGTGTTTGCTCTTCAAAATAACTTCTACATAAGTCTCCTGACTTCCCTTTCCAGATCACTGCCCTAATAAGACCAGAATCACCAGAATCAGTGGACCTCAAAGACTGTATTTCATGAGCATCCATTAAAGGGTTTTTATGCAGTGATATTAATTGATCAGGTTTTCACTTGACTATCATGTCTGTCCTATAGTGGACACATTGGAAGGGGAATAAGAGCAGTTGGCAGTACCTTAAGCATTAAACAACAGTAATGTAGTATAGGGTACTGAAAGTGGAGCTGGAAAGAAACAGATAATTAAACATACTCAAAAAGGAAAAGAGGCCAGGTATGGTGGCACAAGCCTGTAATCCCAGTGGCTCAGGAGGCTGAGGCATGGGGATCACAAGTTCAAAGCCAGCCTCAAGAAACTTTGTGAGGCCTTAATAAAGCAGCTTAGTGAGATCCTTTCTCAAAATAAAAAATAAAAAAGTTGGGAATGTGGCTCAGTGTTTAAGTGCTCCTCGGTTCAATCCCTGGTATATATATTTAAAAAAGTAAAATTATAATTGGTAGGGAATTAAATATGGGAGTTGTAGATGATTATCAAATATCTTCTGATACTCCTATAAAATAAAGATTTGTGTTTTATGAAATGATTAATGTATATTCATATTAATTCATTCAATGAGCCCTTTGAGTACCTAATGGATCTAAAATGGTTCTATCAACTGGTATTAGTTGGCAAAACTTAAAAGTAACAGTTACTAAACTATTGTTAGTTCAACATCAGAAATATGGGTCACCAGTGAAAACATTAAGGAGTTCTATAACTTGGGGCCAAAAGGGAGAGGAAGCATAAAAGGATTTTCTACCTACTTTACAAATCTGACTAGGGATTAGAATGGTAAGCAGGAGATGAATGGTCTGTACCAGACAGCTCCTGCTACAGAAATATCCTAAAAATAAATATGGATTCTTAAAATAAAATTTTTAGAACGTTTTGGGTCTGAAACTTTGGTCTCATTAATATCCAGATCTCACCAAAATGAGTTAGTCACGATGAGGGCTGATTGATGACTGATGTCAGCTTGGATTCATTTCCATATTAGTGAGTAAGACTCAGCAACATTTTACTTGGTGTTGACTGTCAAACTAAAAACTAATTTTTAATAAGAGATATTAAAATTAATGTCTATAACATCTTACTATCAAAAAGGAAATTTAAATTTCCAACATAAACCAAAAATATCAGCCTGTCCTGGGATCAGTTCCAACTTGTGACTCTGTGATAACCTTCCAAATGATCCTGTTGCTTTCAAATTGATTCCAAGGGCATGCTGGGTGTCCTTAAGGGAGAGGGCTCAGTGCCCAGCAGGTTAGACATCTTGCAGCAGCAAGAGAGAGATCAGCTGTGCAGAGGGGAGCTATGTAACCCCTGCCCAGCCTTCATCACAGACAGGTCTGCTCCATTCATGTCCCCTGTACAGCACAGGAGTGGCAGACGACAGAGGCCAGAGGAGGCAATGAGTGACTCATTCTGTGTCTTGGTTTCTCAGTGCCTCTTCCATGATAGATGGTTTCCATTGGATATTAATATAAAAGATCTTCAGGCTTCATACCACTCCCTTGGGTTATTAATATACTTCTTCTCAAGACTCATTTATCCCTGATCTTCAAGTATTTCTCTTTCTAGGTCCTTAAATATCCAGAAGAACCTTTCATGGTACTCATGAATCTATGTGTATTCTCATTTTGAGCATCTCTTCTTCTACACAAACAGAAGTATGCTTTACTCATTGGAGGGGGGCCATGCCCTCTCTGATGAATTTTAGGGCTGTCCCATAATGAACCCTAGCATCGTAGCAGTCCTGTTTGGAGCCCACATTGAGCCAATCTTCCTGTAAACCAAGCTTGGCTTTTTTTTCCCCCATTAGCTGTTGTAAAGGGAACCCCTGCCCTTGTGGCTATAGATATAAGCTAAGGGTGAGGGCCCTTGAAACAGTGTTTAATGGTATATGGATGGCTCTGGGACACTTGTTCATGCAGCTACTTGTGTCCCCTAATTCATGCTGATGCTTACTTCCAGATATTCCATTTAAGTCTTACAGTGAATTTTGACTGGGCCCACCTACTGTTATGACTTGGTGGATCTGACAAAGCTCAATTTAGGATAAGCAGCTCCTGCCACATGATTACTTGTTGCTTCATAACCAGACCCTCTCTCTCTACTAGTATGCCTGGTAGCATGACAGGAACTGTTTTCCAAATGGTGTACAATTCTCCCCTGCTAATGGCATGGACTATCTCCAGAACCCTAGCATTCTACATGATGATTTTTCTAGAGTTAGTGGCATAGCCCTTCAGAATGACATAAAGGAATATTTTATAAACATATCTTTCAAGCCAAAGGATGCACAAAGGTGGCAAGCTTTTTCACTGGATGGGTAAATCACTGACCTTGTATTTTTTACTTATCTAGGAACTGAACACTCTTACAATTTGCAGTAGTTCAATGCATGGATATTATCAGCTAAATTTGGATTTTAAGTTTTGTACTATCAAACTCACTTTACATAGCTGTCTGATAAGATATTCTTCTTTTATGTTTCATGATCTCTCAGATTCTATCCCTTACCACCACCACCACCACCACCACCATTATACATATTGAAAAAGGAAAAGGGATCTGAAGATATAGTTTTATCTTGATTTTATGCTTTAGTACTTGGAAATTGGTTTGTCATTTTGTGTTTAATGTAGCAGTTGTCATGACAACTTAATGTTACTGGTTACACGGTGTTCTTTTTCTATATGCCTATGGTATGGTGGTTGCTATAACAACAGAACAAGGAGTAGAAACCATGGCTTTTTAACATTATTGCTACTTATAAGGACCTGTGGGGCCAACTTTCACAAAAGAGGTCATAGACTTAACTATTTAAATTGTTGGTTATTTATAAAATATAGGCTATATATCTATTCCAGAAATTTGTAGGCTATAATCAGTGTGTCACTAAGGTTTAAACCATCATGACTATAATTTCAGAATTATTTTTTTACAGTTTGATGGAATTTCAGTGATTAAGTACTGATTGATCTCTGTTCAGGTATGATAGTTAAGAGCTCCCTAAGTATTCTTTGGGAATTCTAACAGGATGAAACAAGAACACTTTTATTATAAGTAGACTTCCAGGAAAAGTGATTCTTCTAGCAACAAATCCAAGAGTTTAAAATTTCAGCATGAAAACAAACAATAATAGATGCTGGAGGGATTGTGGAGATATAGGCACACCAGCACACTGTTGGTGGAACTGCAGACTGGTATAGCTCCTCTGGAAAACAGTATGGAGAATCCTCAAAAAACTGGGGATGAGCCCACCATATGATCCTGCTATTCCTCTCGGGTATTTTTCCAGGGGATTTAGAATCAGCACACTATAGTGACACAGCGAAATTGATGTTCATAGCAACACAATTTACAATAGCTAAATTATGGAAACAACCCAGATGTCCCTCACTGGACGAATGAATCAAAAAACTGTGGTACATATAAACCATGGAGTTTTACTCAGCAATTAGCAACAAAGATATGGCAGCCTTTGAAGGTAAATGGATGGCTATGGAAGAAATTATGCTGAGTGAAATAAGCATAACCCAGAGAACCAAGGGTTGAATGACTTCACTCATCTGTGGAGGCTGGAGCTAGACCCTGGCCTTTGAAAAGAAAGGAGGTCTATTGTCATGTTTTAAATTCAGATAAGGTGTAATATCATACAACCTAAGGCATTTGTAGAGATGTATTGGGAAGGGGGGAGGGATAAGGGTGAGTAATTGGGGGAGGCTCTTGGGGGTAAATCTAATTTTCAGAATTTATATATATTATTTTGTTAGAAGCTTGTTTTATTGTTCAACAAATAAATTTCTGCATAAAATTTTAAAAAGTGTCTTGTTCTACGATGATCCTGAAATTCTATTTTGTGCTAATTTCTCTGTGCATAGCTTAGAGCATGAAAAGATATATTTAGTATTTATGTATTTAAATAAAATCTCCAAAGAAGTAAAATTTCCTTTAAGAGAGGATTTTGTTCAAGAAGTCAATGAGTATTTGGCACTAAATTATTATATTATAAATTGAGCTGCTCTGAACACAGATTTTGCTGTGTCACTGTAATGTGCTGATTCTAAATCCCCTGGAAAAATATCCAGGAGAGTAATAAGCTGGATCATATGGTGGGTCCATCCCTAAATTTTTGAGGATTCTCCACGCTGCTTTCCAGAGGGGCTGTACCAGTCTGCAGTTCCACCAACAGTGTGCTCCTGTACCTATCTCTCTGCAACCCCTCCAGCATCTATTATTATTTATTTTCTTCATTTTTGCCAATCTGACTGGTGTGAGATGAAATCTAAATTGACTCTTTAAGCTTATACAGACCTTCTCATTGAAACAATCTCAGATTCTTTGGTGGGTCATAAGTGTGTTGATTGGGGTTTCATGTGATGGTGTGAGATGTACCCCTCTCAAACTTTGTTATGATGACAGTACTTTATCCATCCGATGTGAACTTCAGTGAAAAAGAATAATAATGTCACTCCTCTGCCTAAAATTTTCTGTGAAACCCCTTAAAGTAAAGGATGAAGAGCAACCTGAAACCAGCCAAGCTTTCCAGTGTCTCTCTATTCTCTTCCTCACACCTTCAAATGAGCTCCAATAGACTATCTAATATTTTTAAAACATTCCATCAAAGTATCATCAGTGTTAAAATAGATTTACTTAAAATAGACATATAATAGTTTCCAAACATTACTGGTATTGCTAATTCAGCAAAGGGTAAATTTAATTTTTAAAACATGTAATGCTATTTCTTGAGGAAAAGTCACTGTATATTGTGATGACTAAATAAAGATTTGTGGATAGCCTATAGAACACATCTAAGTATTTTCATGATCTATAGTGGTTAAGATATTGTTTATTGTTTTTATGATCTCTAATCTCACAACAAAGCAATGTTTTTGCTGCTCTTAGTACAGGTAAGCACTTTTAAATATCTATGAGAAACATATAATAACTGAAGCTATATTCCTGTTGCTTTAAACTCAGTGACTATCCTTTCCCTGATATTGATTCTATCTTCCTTGGAGTCTGCTCATCCTTCCAAATGACATGGAGTTAGTATGGCTTATCAAGGAGACTCTAGAATCATGCAGATATCTGCATACAATTCAACTCAATCATTTATTAGCTGTGTGACATTGAAAATTATGCAGTACTTAGTGTATTATAGTATGGCTGTAATAAATCATTATTTCATCATATGTAGATAATAATCTGGAAATAATAATTGAACTGACTTAAGACAATTTTGTGGAGATTAAATAAGGTAATACATATTACATGCATTATATGCAGTAAATTTCAACAACCATGAACAATTATGAATGATAAGGTTGTGGCATCAGGCTCCTGATGATTAGAGCTGACGCCTCCAGCGTGCTGTAGATGTAAAGGATCTACATGTAACCAGGCTGGTCCTGAGCCCTGATTTTTTGGGGAAAAGCACTACAGGTCTATTTCTACTTCAAGATCCATCTTATTTTTTTTAATGCAGTGCAATCCAATAGAACTGGAATAATCAGTCAAATAGAGCCATAGCTGGATGCATGGACCTTGGCCCAAAATTTGAAAATGTAATGGGGACTTAATCATCTACCTCTCCCACTTACTCTTTGAGGAAGCTAACCTACCCCTGCAGAGATTAAGGAACATGAGCATGGATCTGTGAATATGCTAAATTTCAGCAGCACCCAGCTAGTAGTCCCCAACCCCACCAACCAAGCAGATGTGCAAACGTCCAGAAAAAGAAGATGAAAGCAGGCAGCAGAAAAGGAAGAAAAGTCACAGAAGTTGCCATTCAGGAAATTAAGGTAGTAATGTTAGTGGCCTTTCATATATCAGAAGAAAGCCACGTTCCAATATTTGTTTCTTTTTCTTTTCTTTTCTTTTTCTTTCTTTCTTTCTTTTTTTTGGGGGGGGTACTGGTTTTGAGCCCAGGGATTCTTTACCATTGAGCTACATTCTCAGCTTTTATATTTTACATTTTGAGACAGGGTCTCCCTAAGTTGCTGGGGGTTCACTAAATTGTTGAGGTTGGCCTCAAATTTAACAATCCTCCTGCCTCAGCCTCCCAAGTAGCTGGGATTACAATTGTGTACCACCACACCCAGCTCATTATTTGTTTCTTAATTAGGAATTCTTGTAAAAACATGCTAAAGAAATGTATCAAGTACTTATAGATTATACCAGTAAAGAGAGCATTAAAAATGCATCTAAAGTTAGTCAGTATTAGTCACTGGTAAGAAGAAAGAGGAGACTGGAGGGGATAATCCTTCATATCAGCTCATAGATACCTCATCGTAAGCTCCTGGCCAAGGTCATGCATATCTCCGTCCTGAAAACTGCACATCCACATGCACGTTATTTTGCTTGTCATGTCAGTGGTTATATGGAATCCCAAAAACTCTTCCTCCACCAGTGGAGAGTTTGGCTTTGAATGCCAAACTCCTGTTCTTTTAGAACAAAAAATAACTTGAACTTATTGCCTTCTGAAAGCTGTTTCTCATCTGAATTTTTTTCTTACTTTTTCCATTTCTACTCTCATTTATGCTTAAGAGATAAATTTTGCATAATGTTCCACTAATTATAATAATGAACTAATGAAAGAACATAAGAGAAACCTTTTTTTCTGTCTTACTGTGCCCGGTCTTCCAGTGGCACATTAGCTAGCAGTATTAATAGCTCAGCGCTCTCACAGTCAGCATTGTCTTTCATTTTCAAATCATTTACCACATTACAAAAGGAGTAGATGAATATGAGAACAAAGACAGTAGACAAGCTGAGTACCATCACACCATGCACAAGAAAGGGGCACAATAGATTAACGGAGAGAATTGCTAAGGATTAAGCTTTAAATTAACAATAAGATATGGAAGAGGTTTTCATTACGTTCATTAAGGTTAAGAGGCTTGCCACTAACTTGTTATGATTTCTTATTAGAAATGTGATTCATTGTCACTCAGGTTATGCATTTATTATGAAAGAAGACATTGATAACCAAACTAACTAAAGTAAAAAAATAACACTAATATCCTACAGTGGTTGCAGCATGATATGACTGATTTCCCGACTTAGGACTGTTATTTCATTGCCTTTATGTGTATACTCATACGGGATAGATAATGCAAGACCATAGATCAGATATCAGACTACGGTGGAGGAATTTTTGAAATATAGTTGCTTACCATCTCCTCTTCTCTGCTTGCAACTCTTCACTGCCCTTCCAGCTAAATTAGAGTCTGTTGGTGGTTTGGTGGCAGTATTTTGTTACAGTTATTCATGTGAGTCAATGAACAGAATTGAGACACTCTTATAGACTCTTGTCTCAACTTTGGATTAAAAATGCAATCATTTTGATGGTTTGTCTTATTGGAGTCAGTTATTTGTGCTTCAGGTAAACTAGTGAAAACTAAGTCTGATATCCCTTGTTTTCAAAATAACTTGAAGATAGAGTTCTCAGCCACCTTAGGGAGCATATGAGAAAGTCAGTCTATTGACACATAAACAATGATTAATCTAGTGGGGACAGATCTCACAGCTTATCTGAAATGGGCTGGATTTCACATATAAAGTGTAAACTACATTAGTCAATATTCCAGCAACTCTGTTGGCTTTCCCTAGTTCAATACATATTTCTCTTCCCCATTTTGATTCTACCTCCTTATACCCTAATAATTCTTGCTATTGGATCTGTTGTCTTTCATGTTTCATGACATACATTCTCCTTTACTTTGAAAAAAAATTGTTTTTTGCCTTTATTCACCATATATCTCTATAAGCCTTCACCTGCCTTCATTCTCATTTTATGTCAACTGATATTGAGTTTTCTTTATGGAAAAATATCTTAGAGTTAAGCATCTGTGCCAGGTACTCAATGTCTATTTAACACAGTTTATGAAAAAGTCGTTTTTGTTAGATTTCTGAAGGTCAAGAGAGTCTATTCTTTAGCAATGATCAATGACTTGATCAAATGAAAAATAGATTGGAATGAGTGAGAAGCCATTATTCTCCAGAGTAGCAGCCATCAAATGAACCAATAATTTATAGTTTATGATGTAAAGACATAGACAATAGGTACAAGTTGTAGTGTCACCATCAGTGACTAAGGAGGCAGAAAGAGCATCAGACTGGAAGTTTTGAGATTTGATTTCCAATTCCAGTCTGCAGTTTGCTGGCTCTCAATTGTTTACATGAATGAGTGGAAATAGTCATACAGTTGATGAGAGAAGAGCTGAGCTCGTGCCATATTGCAGGTTTTGTGTCTTTGATCAAGTTATTTGACTCTCTGAACAACAGAGGATAACAGCAATCTCAACGCAATGGGTTGTTGTGGAAAAACTGAATGTGGTCACCAAGAATGAAGTAGAAACTCAGTAGATGTTTGGAGTTACTTTGAAGCACAAACCTAGAAAATATGGAAGAGTAAAAAGTATACAACTTTGGAGTCCAGGAGAGCTGACTAGCTGAGTGACTTTGGCAAATTACTTACCTTCTCTAAATCAGGTTTCTCTGACAGCCATGAGGATTAAATAACAATATTATGTACACAATAGATCATTTTTTATGGTCATTCATTCTTGGAAGTGGGAACAAATGCAGTCAGTGAAGTTAAAAGTCTATTTCTAGACTGGGAATATAGCTCAATGTTAAAACACTTACCTGGCATGTGTAAGGCCCTGAGTTCAATCCCCAGAATAGGGGAAGAGAGAGGGAGCGAGTGAGAAAGTAGATTTCACCAGTTTCAGAGGGTCAGAGATAATTAAGCTTCCCAGCAATGCTATCTGCTCCTTCACATTCCCTAGTCCAGTCACAGTTCAACAA
>PVKS010037197.1:0-12499 GCA_004027875.1 Aplodontia rufa | reverse complement strand
AGATCATACTTCTTTGTCTGAAATTGCACAATAATTCTTACTCTATTCTTTGATCAGACATATTTCTGACAGGTTAAGCACACTAACATATCAGTGTTCTGCCTTACAGTGCTAAGCTATCAGTGCATCTATTTCTATAATATGCAGGAAAGACCTTGCATTTATGCAATAATCCTACCTTTACACTCCATCCTAAGCATCAATAAGGAGCAAAACATTCTCACTACCAGGAGAATGCAATTTGCAATCCCTTGAAGCTGTTTCACATGCCCCAATTGACTCTTTAATGTGATGGACAGCATTTTATTTCTTGATCTGTAAAAATAATACTTAAAATGTCCGAAAATATATAATATATTTGAAGTGTACACCATTATTGATTATCTTTTTGCATAATAAGATGCAAAGGAATTTTGAATAAATGATTTTGGTCAAAAAGTTACCACAGTCAATGGCTATCTTTTCTCAACATGTTTTAAAATTAAAGCAATTACCTGTAAACATATTTCATTTCTCTACATGGGATCATTACTTAGACTTGGACAATCCTTTGTATATATGTAAATACAGCAGAGTTTAATTTACAGAAGGAATCAAGGAAATAATTTCTGGAGAAAATGTGACTTTTAAAGTATCTTTATTTCATTTTATGTAAATTATTTAATGAAAGAAGAACATCGTTTAGCTCAGCCAGGTATTGGGTCCAAACCCTCCTTTTTCCAGCACCTTTGTAGTCTGAGGCAGGAGGATCTCATGTTCCAGGCCATGCTGGGCAACTCTCCTTCCTCAAAATGAAATGAAAAGAAGGAGTATATGCCTCAGTAGAAAATCACCTCTGAATTGAATAAATGCTACTGCCGAGAAGAAAAATCAACAGTCTAGGACACTAACCCAGACAGCACAAAAAGTTAGCCAGAACAAGGTAGTTGTTACTAGATTCTAGAGATATTTTGGAAATAGACCTAACAAGATGTGCTAACAGATTAGAAATGAGGCATAAAATAGACTAAGAATAAAATAAGAAGCCAGGGGTTTTTGGAAGAGAAACAGGAAAATTGATCCTAAGTCAAATAGGAAGGAGGAACTCACATAAGGAAAAACATCTAGAGCTCCATTTGTACCTGTTGGATTTCTGACACACACTGGCACACCAAAGACAAATGTCAAGCATGTGGTTTGAGATATAGGTCTGAAGTTATGGAGAGAGATATGGACTGGAGAAAAAACTAGGAAATATTTAGTAGAACTTTAGAAATAAATGTCATGAGAAAAAATACAAGGGACAGAGCCCTGTGATCCTCCACTTGTACCCAAAGGAGATATGGAAAAACAAGCGAAATAGAGCAGGATGGGAAAGAAAGTTAGAGGAAAACCAGGTGAAGGAAAGGTGACCGGGAAAGATAACAATGCAACAAAATGTTTCTGAGCAGTTCTCCAGTGGGTCAGATGTTGCTGAATGGTTAAATCAAGTGAGGTCAAAGAAATTACAGCAACATTTAGTCAAATTAAAGTCTGTGGAATCTTAGAAAATCTATTTTGGAAGGGATGAATGAAAATTACTGAAGTGAGTTCAAGAATGAAAGGCAGAATGGGGCAGCATTTCACTGGTGGAGGCCCTAGAATGTCCAGGTCCTGGGTATGATCCCCTAGCACAATGAGGTAAAAGAATGAAAGGAAAAAATTAATCTGTGAATAGAAACCTTTCTCTCAAGGGCATCAAAGTAAGTGGCAGTATTAAAGATGATCTATTTAGTTTTATGTGCAGTTTTTCTTTCATAATAATTATTTTTTCCATTTAATACACTGTAAGGTATGTTAGTGACATTCATGGGCCAATCAAAAGATACTCAACCAAGGTATTAATACATTCATTAAATTATAAACTAAGATAAAAGTGCTCTTGAAACTTCTGAGTTATTTATGATTTAGTGTTTTCACGCTTTAGTCTACACTTCTAAATAATGACCACTATAGAATTAAAGATTTTGAGGGCAATATTTTTTCTGTGAAAAATCTCATCTGCTTCAGGTATTTCATACTAATCAAATATGCAAACTTCTACATGTATGAAACTTTTGAATTTTATAACAGGAATAATAGCAAGAGACTGAAAATTTAACCTCATTTTATAAGCTGAATATCTGTGCATGTTACATGAAGTCACTATGGAATAATCCACTGTGGTAATTCTAAAATCTGTGTATACAGGATGATATAAATTCAGGGAAACTTTGTAAACATTCAGTGCATTAGCAGCACTCAAATTAGCAGACAGAAAAGTAGTGCCTGGGGTACAAATCCTGCCCATTGCTTTTCTATGTAAGTAAAGATTTGTGGTTTAGGGAAAGGTCATTGTGGTGCTTGCTTATCTGTAATAGATTTCAGGCTACATCATTAGAGACTCATCATCCACAGGTCATCAATTTTGATTTTCTGCATCCTATGTTTCATGTAAACTGTCACATGATTGCTTTGCAATCGACCACCAGCTAGAGAATCACCCTTATCACACAATAGTAGGATAGGTTGTTCCTCTTCAGTTTTCTTTAATTCCTTCATATGCAAGGCAGGAACACTGTTGAAATACATTAAAATGATCTGTAATGATTCTACCATCAAACAATCTCAACAAAATTTTTGCAAAAAAAAAATTTTTTTGTCCTAAATCTTCATTAATTCATTCTTCGAATAAAGAAACAAAAAGTGTTCTATTGGGGCTTGAGTGGTGGCTCAGCACTTGGAGTGCATGGCTGGTATGCACAAACATCCAGGTTCAATCTCCAAGACTACACACACAACTAAGTTTTGGAGAGACAAAAGCCAGATGAAAAAATAAAATTCATTATCGCTTTCTCTCTCTTACTCTTGCTCTCTCATTTTTTAAAAAGAAAAAACTATAGTCTATTTTCAAGAATAACTAAAAAATCAATAAAACATTAAACAAAGAACAGCAGAGGAAAAGGAAAACGGGGTGTGAGTTGGGGAGGGTGGGGGAAGTGCTGACAGAGTGATAGTGGACAAAACATATTGTTATACTATATGCACATACAAATATGTAACAATAAATCACATCATGTATGAATAAACGGATCAATGAAAATGTAGAAAAGTAAATTTAGAAAACTTTGGATCTTGTGTGCTTTCCCATACTTTCAACCTCTCATGATAAAAGTATGAGCCAATTATGCTAAACATTTCCCATATTCTCACCAGCATGTTGAAATTTTTAAACTATGAATAATCATTGTTCCTTTTCTGAGATGATTTGGTTTTGAAACATCACAAACAGCAATCATCAGAAAATGCATTTTTACTTTTCTTGGCTATTATCCTAATTCAAAGGCTGCGCATGTGCAACAGGTAGGATACATGAACACAAATCAGCAGACACAACATGCTGCTCTGAATCACAGGAGAGTCAGAATCATAGTGTACTTTAAGACAAGTATAATTCTCTTATCCAAGTTTCTCAACGAAATAAAGCTAATTTTAAAAAGATGTATTGAAGTATCAGCTCATTACAATAAAATCAGAATCCCCTGCCTCAAGACATGGGTAAATCTACAACTCTGATATAATTTGGCATAGAAGAATACATATATGAAAAGTTGCATCTGAAAACAAGAAGAGATGAGTGAACAAAATTGTAGGGACAAATAATACTGCTTGGAAAACAGGATCAAAGTACAAAAGTTGCATTCATGGCATTAAGTGTGTCCTAGGGCCTTGAAAGGAAGAGTGTAAACTACCTCTAGTAGCAAGGCAGAAGAGATCAGTGCTGCTCTAAACTTGCATGTTACACTAAATGGCCAAGGAAGCTTAACTGTCAGACCTGGGCACAGTAATTACTTTTGGGCTAGGTTTTCTGTTTTGTTTATAAAATTAATAATGCATAATTCAGATGAAACTTAAATTAGTATGAGACAGAACATGAAAGAAGAAATGATGGAAACCTCTACCCAAATATCATTTTATAGTTCAAAAATAGCATTATTCTAATAAGTTGTGATTTTGTTGGAAAATAAATTGATTTGAAAACTTGCATGGAGTTTGGGTCACTTAACTAACACTAACAAACTAGCTAGATTTACCAACAGATCAATGTTATTACTACACACAGAATAAACCTGAGGAGTTTTTGCAAACTATCAGGTACCTGCACAAATTGCTAAGACCCTGAAAACACACCTGGGAGATTACAACAGGAATATCTGATCAGAAGTTACAGTGCCAAAGTCAAACAAATGACAACAACTATTTGTGAAGAAATAAATGCAAAGTTAGGAAGATTCTATTATTATTAAGACAGTCTAAATGGACAAAATGGTGATAATTTTAAGAAAGAGATGTAAACAATTATTTTTAAGTTTTTATAGTGCATTATAGTTGTATATAATGATGGGATTTTTGTCATGTATTCCCAGTTGCACACAATACAGCAATATAATTTGGTTAATATCCTCACTTCCCTGAACCCCTCTACATCTCTCCTCCCATCTCCCCGCCCCTTACTTCTCTTCTGGGTCCTATATTATTTCCACAAAATGCCCAAGTACAGTGATATAATTCTTATACTTATGAAGAACATTTTTATATATTTGAATATAATATATAAAGTGACATACTTTTAAATGCTTAGAATCTACCTTGCTTTATCTCGGTTCCAACATTCTTGAGTGAAACTTCAAAAGTAATTTACAAATCCAGAATACGAAATGTCTTTAATTTTGAACAGGTGATGGAAAGTGACTTCAATCAGAAAACATTTGGGTAAGATTACCTCTTCACAAAGAACAGACCATTAGCAATGGAAAAAAAATAACCACCCAAACAACTTTTAAATTTATATTATCAATTTATGATCTGTGCCTCACTTGACAACTAGACACTCATTTGCTTCTTACAATACAGCCAATCAGAGAGGCTCACTCCAATAAATAGATCTTCACCACCAACCGATCATCAAGGGTATCACTTGAAGAATCATGCTGCTACCTTTGGTTACCAACTTACCTTCTGATGGTTGATTCTTCTTGAAATTCCATTCTTTCCAGAATTCAACCCTCTTACCTCAGAAAGTTGACCTTATGAATATTGGCTGATTTTGAAATTCCACTCTTCCCAGAGGTCAGCACACTTACCTTCCAGAAGTTGGCCCATCTTGAAACAGCACTTTTGTCAAAACCCTGTATGAAGTAAGCAGACTGCTATGTTAGAAGAGACTGTATCTGACCAGCATATCTCCCTTTTAAAATGTAAAATAATAAATCAACTTTGGTCTTTTAGTTTCAGATATTGAAATACTTTATGTCTTGACAGTCCTTATTTATGTTACATTTTATACATTTCTATTTTATTGGTTTGAAATGGAATGCTGTTTGTGATTCCTTCCAACAGTTCAACATCACCCAAGCTCTGATAAATGCCACAAATAAAAGCACAAGGAACGTGTAGCCACAATATTGTACTTCTCTACCTCAGTGGAAAATATTTTTCCCCTCAGGTACTGGGAATTGAACCAAGAGGCACTTTAACATGGAGCTACATTCGCTGACTTTCTTTTTTTTTTTTTTCTTTTGAGATCGGGTTTCACTAATTTGTTTGGGGCTTCACTAAGTTGCTCAGACTAACCTCAACTGTGCATGGCTCATGGGTGAAGAGTTAAAATTAAAGCAATAATAACTTGAGAAAATTTCATGATTAGAGAGGATGGCTGGTTTTAATGGACACAGGTTTGGTGGGGGGAAGTGGCTCAGTATATGAAAACACAAAAATTGCTTGCTCCAAGAGTAGAAAGCTTTCTGTTGGTATGGAAATTATTCCTGACTAAGAAGATGGTCAAACATGGTACCGCAAATATCTATAAGTACTGGATATCTGTGATTATAAAGAAATGACAGAAATGGATTAAGGAAGTTAATAACAACTGAATACAAAAATTCCAGTTGGTAACTGAACAAAAGACATTGCTATATCCATCCAGACACAGCCTTCCACTACCAAAGGAGGAATCTACCCTTTTTTGTACCACAAAAAGCTATTGAGAAGACACAGAAGAGTTTCTATTCCTATACTCTACAAATGTATTTTATGGGAGGTCCTAGAGGCCCTGGTGCCTGTCAAAGATCAGCATATATCCTATAATAGGGGGTGTGGATCAAATCTTAAGAATCTACCAACAAAATTCAATAGTTTTGCAAGACTATGCCCCAACTATTGCACGTTTCATTTTAAAATTCCACACAACCCTAAGAAAGAAATACACACTTTCTCAGTACCCAAATTGTGTTATCCTACTCAACTGGGAGATAGGAAAATTTAGATTTAATACAATCATATTTACCTCCTAGCCTCAATCACAGGAAGCTAAGTGAGGAACACAAAGATGTTAGATATAACAACTCCAAGCCCCAGAACCAATGTTTATAAAACCAATATTAATTGCAAAAGGTTACAATCCATCTTTGCAAAAGATTTGATTAATTCATTGCATAGAAGCCCTGTATTTTTGAGTATTTTTTGTTATTTCTTTTTCTCATTATTCAAAGACTTGTATCTATCTTTATTCTTTTTCCAATATTAACTTTACGAAATTTTCAAACTTCATTTCACCATATTATGCTTCTTTTTACTTTTTTTCAATGATACCTAATAATTTTGAGAGTTTGAAAACTGCACACAGAAGATGCTACCCCACACACAATCCCAATACTCCCAAATATATAAATATCATTAGAAGACTGAGCATCTAATTCAAAACAATAACAAAAAAAAGTTGTACGTTGTCTATTATCATGTGTGAAATCCAGATAAGGTGTAATGTTACACGCCCTGATACTGTTTTAGAGATATTGTGGGAAGAGGAAGGAGGGATAAGGGTCAGTAATTTGGGGGCTCTCCTGTGGGTAAATCTAATATCCTGAATCTATTCACATTTTATATTATTTAGTTAAAAACTTCTATGGTTCCTCAATAATAAATTTCTCAATGACATATCAAAAAATGTTCATTTCTAACATTGTTAGAAGACCGAGATCTTATTTTTCACCTATCAGGTTGGTAAGGATGCCAATGTCATGGTCGCATTCATGGTGAGATTATAAATTTGGAAAGCCATTCTCTAACCACTTAGTCATCTAGATCGGCATGTAAAATGCCACACCCTTTGACACTGTGCTCCTACTTCTAAGATTTCACTCAAAGGAGATAATTGTTTAAGCAGAAAGATGGATACACATGGTATCGTCATGGAAAGAAAATATTATATATCCATTAAGGCCAGCAAATAGAAGCAATGATAAAGAAACCGTAAACATTGTATGCACTGAAAAAAATGTTCATTTTTTAATAGGTCAAACAATGCTGTGGAAATGTTCTAGAATAAAGGAGCCTGAAGAGGCATAAAAAGCAAAAAGAAGACTAATCATCTCAATGTGAATAAAGACCAAATTAACTTTAAATATAATGAAAATGACAGGAAGTAAAACACATACACATAATAAAATTGAATAGTAATTTTCTCAGCTTTTTGTAAAAAGACATATACCAGAGTACAATTAATAAAAAGCAAGATGCAGCTAAATACAGGTTTCATGAGACTAATGTCATAGTATCATTCAGATGTGGAAGATAAAAGTATGAAAAAATATTGCACACAAATGGACTACAAAAAGAAGCAGGAGTAGGTATTCTCACATCTGTCAAAGCAGGTTTGAAGCAAAAATTACATATATTAACTTGTATGTACATATCTTACGCATTAAATATGGTCACCCATTTTGACACATAATATATAGTGAATATCCTTAGTGTATGTGGGCATGTAGTACTTGTTAGTTATGTTTCCTGATCGTGAAAGTTTTAGTACTAGAAGTGAAGTAGTTGATTAAAACAGTGATGTATTGCAAATTTAGGTACATGGTACTAAAGTGCCCCTCAAAATGTATTGTCCAATTTCATTTACTGATAATACATAAACATGTTTCTTTCCTCACACTTGCCAACATGGTTGTTAATTTTTGAATATTCTTATCATTAATATAACTAGTATCACCTTCTTAGTCTACATAATTCTGATCATGCGAAGGTGAATAACGCTAGTCAATGTGTTAAATTGGATACTCATAAATAAAGCCTAAAGGTGAATTCATTTTATATATGAACAACTATTATGTACTGGATAATGCATCCAAGAACTTACCAATCATGTTCATCTTTGCCCTTGATGGCAAAGTGCTGATTGTCAGATTTTGGGTTCTTCCTTTTTTGGATGAACACATCAGCAGCAGTAGCAGCACCATCACATAGTTCTCCTGATGTTTCAATTTCCTAGCTTCCATGATTCATCCATTGATCCAACCTGTCAGGAAGTTTTGATTCTAAGAGAGCTAGTAATTTTCAATAAAAATTCTTTTGTGTTTTCATTCAGTTTAGAACTGATTCAGTTTAACTGTCAGGATTTCATTCCATAAAAAATATGTATGTGCTTACTTTAATTCCTCATTACCTTTAACTAAATGTTTTTGGATGTAAGTGAAGCAAACCATATTTTGAAATTTAAAAGGGTGACTGTTAATTTTGTCCTTCAGTTTCAACCTCTCTTGGCCACCTATCATTTTCACTTCCCATGTGACTGACTAAAGTAATTAAAGAACATGGAAAGTGAACTCTTCTGAGGTACCTGAATTAACATTAAACAGGCAGAATAGAGAATGTGATGTTATGGAACTTCAGGAAATATGCAACTTTAGCTTTCCTGTCTCCTCCATTTCCTTTGACTTTTCTCATTTGGATTCTGGGGATTTAAAAAAAGAGGATGGTGCTCACTTAAAATTAAAAGCAAACTACCCATGTTTAGGAGGGCAGAATAAAACTGCTGAGTTGCTCATATGGAACTCTGAAAAATGAACTACCTCCCAGATTCCATAATCAATAACTATCAACATAGCTGCACAGCTGGAGGGTTTGGAAGTAGTTACCTATTTTAGCTCTGTTTTCCACTTAAAATGAAGTAGAAGCAAAAATATTAAATGATAACTTCTAAGGTCGTGATTGGCATGACCCACCAAGTATGGCTCCATTGATTGGAACATAACTCCATTAATTCCATAATTCTGAATAAAAATCATTAAGAAATCAAGAAAATATAAATACAATTCACTATTTGATATTTAATATACCTTTTGTAATGAAAACATTCCTACATTTATGGTTTTACTTAAGATATGTCCACCAAGATTAATTCATGGTCAGATGTCTAACCAGAGATGTTATTTTGAGAGTTTCTGCATCTCTTTTCTTCATATTCAAGAAATATTCTTTTACTGACAGAGATAAAAGTGAAAATAAACATGATTATCTTAACTGATCTGAAAACATCTAGCACATAAATCAAATACTAAAGGGTGAATCAGACAAAGTCAATTCTACTTCTAAAATTATTCCCACATGCTTCAAATTTGGAAACTCCATAAACAGTTGTAAAAATAATAATGTAGGTGGAAAATGTTAAGGTGAAGTTGATGTGAAGCAGGGCCCACACAGCTTAGCCCAAGAAGGTTGTTGGAACCTCAGGAATAGTATTCTTAAATCAGAAGTTGTTCCAGCAGGTAAAAAAATATACAGTACATTTTTAGTGGGATATTACAAAAACACACTCATGTAAAAAGAAAGTAGTGGATTGATTGATTTATTATTGTGAAGTACACAGGAATTCCAAATAAAAATCAACATGTACTTTTCTTCTGGTTCAGTGTTGCAGTACTCAGGAAATATTCAGACCTTATTTCTAGAATTAGGGAAGCAAACTCTAACTATATAAAAATTCTTCCATTTTATTAGTAAATACATTATCATATTAATTTAAATGATACAATTTTCCCTTATAATTGAACCGATCAGTCATACCAAGTTTAAAAATGTAAGAAATGTTCACTCATGGATTGAACTCCCTCCTCTCCTCCTCTACCTACTCAAACTCAATACCAGAAGGTCTTTGCTGAAATGATGCCTAGTCTCCACATTTATTTCACACTGACCAGGATTTCAACCTTTCCTTCATACAGAAATTGTGGCAAAACCAAAGCTTACTTGTCTTAAAGTCCACTCATCTATTACTTCAAAAAGTTCTGCCTAATGTTCTCCTCATAAGGTTAGTTTTGAAATATATTAAAACGTGAGGGACACAGGCAAGTAGATGAGGAGACTTTTATTACTACAGAAAAATAATCACTTGAGGTACCAATGGAATTGTGGCAACTTCCACAGCGAGGTAAATTGTATACCCCCCACAGCCTAAGGAAAATTTTACAGATATCAAAGTCCTTTGGGTACAGATCTGGAGAGAGAGTAGAAAGTAGAGTTTGATCTCTTCCTACAATTTTCCTTGAGCCTATCTGATGGATTAGAAAGATCCTAAATCATCAGTGCCTCAATCCCTAAGTCAACATGCTTATCTCTATGAAGATACAGACTCTACCTAAGGTTAACCTTAGGTTAGAAGGGTAAGTCTGCTCACTAGCTATGTGGCTAAAACTAATTGCCAAAACACATTGATCCTCTTTTGGAAACAATGGCTGGGCATAAAAGTATATTGATGAAAAAGTAAAGAACTTTTACATCTATATTTGTATTACTATAGTTAGGAATCTAGATCAGTGCAACATGGTAGTAAAGATTAATCATCACCTGAGTGCAAGACAAATTTCAAGAGTAATATTCTGACAACAGTATTGAAGCAGTATAGGATGTCCTTCCCCTCTATCACACTTGTAAGAATTATCTTTCTTGGACTAAAGGAAACATTTATCATCTTGGGAAACTCAAGAACAATGATTTTTAAGTCTAATTCCCATAGAAAAGAAACAAGATTTCCTGCCAAACGTGGCCTTTGAATTCTCAAGTACCTTATTTGAAATATCATATATGTGACTCTATTTATATCTGAAATCGTGAGGTTTTACTTGGAAAGGGATGGATGCTACTGGGATTTCTATAGATATATACATTCAAAGTCCTGGAGTAGGGCTTTGTAGTGTTGGTTTGTGATGGACCACTTGCAGAATTTGCCTGAGTCCCTACAATTAAACCCCTGCTCCTCAAAAGGAAACAAAACCCTCAGACATTCCTACACACATTGCTGGTTCTCATGTTTCCAATTTTTGCTTGTTCTTTTGAATTCTTGGTGTCATAGTTTGCCTTTCCCTAAATGCTAGAGCTCATCAGAAACTTTGCCTGATCTTCAAGTATCAATCATTGTAATGATTGCTTCATACATTAAACATTAACTAGCATCTCATGTAAACACTTACAGATTACCACCATTATCAACACCATAAGGTAATGCAGTCCGTCCCCAGCAATATTCAGACAAGACTTCAACACCTTGCTGAAGAAGAAGCCTGATGATATGTTTTGATTTATGTCTTGCAGCAAGCATGAGGGTCATTCTAAAACAGCAGATGTATAGTTTCAACTTTAGGAATGATAATGAAATTAGCCATTCTTGTTTATATTAACAGTCTCATGTCCTTCCTGACTCAGGAAAGTTGAAAGTTGATTATTTACCCATGCTAACAGACATAAGCATCTGGAGTGCTCAAATATTCATCTTTCAAGATTAAATCCAAGGCTCAAATTAAAGAACGAAAAGGCAGTCTCTTCTCCTGCTCAGGTAATACATTATAGAATGTAATATTTTTTTTTGCAAGAGAGGAACAGAGAGAGAGAGAGAGAGAGAGAGAGAGAGAGGGAAAATCAATTGTATTTAGACTCCATTAAGTCTGAGACTCCATTAAACACATGGTGCTAGGGTTTTAACTTGTGTACATGCACATGAGAGGCAAGCAACACAAAAACTAAACCAACAACCCAGCAATAGAATTTAATGTATTAATGCACTTTGTTCAGGTCAATTTTTTGCAATATAAATGGAGTTAAGGGAACAGTTATCTATTACTTCCCTTGGCTAAACTGATAGACTGCAATTCATATTCCATGGAAGGTCAAATGACTAAAACTGACCTTCAGGATTCAAACAAAATATTGATATTATTGCTACTAATACTATTACTTTTTTAATATGAAAATATACTACCAGTGCAATTATTCTATAATACTAATAATATTATAATACTGATCATATTAAGTTACACTTGTTAAGCCTGTACTATGCAATAAACTAAATGCTACTGCATAAAATCTTGCCACCTCCCTTTTTGTATACATTATTCTCTGTTTTGCATCAAGATACATGTTTGATCACAGGTAATATTCCCAAGGTAACACAACTAAGAGGGAAAGAGCTCACCAGAAAAATAACTCACAATTAAGATCATCCTTTGATGAATGTAAAGCCTACTTGTATTTCTATCAAATAACTATGAATTACCATGAGGGAAACATATGATTACTCAGTTAAGGCTTTTTTTCTTCACTCTGCCATGTGAGTTCAATATAATTTCTGGATATATTACAAATCATAAAGATGTTTGAACTTCAT
>PVKS010037196.1:0-18805 GCA_004027875.1 Aplodontia rufa | reverse complement strand
CCCCAATTACCCACCTTTATCCCTCCCCTCCCCTTCCCAAAACATTTCTAAAAATGTATTAGGTTGTATAGCATTACACCTTATCCGGATTTAACACGTGATAATAGACCTCCTTTCTCAATAGCCAGGGTCTAGTTCCAGCCTCCACAGATGAGTGATGATATTCAACCCTTGGTTCTCTGGGTTATGCTGATTTCACTCAGCATAATTTCATCCATAGCCATCCATTTACCTTCAAAGGCTGCAATATCATTGTTTCTAATTGCTGTGTAAAATTCCATGGTATGTATGTAGCACAGGTTTTTAATCCATTCATCCAGTGAGGGACGTCTGGGTTGTTTCCATAATTTTGCTATTGTAAATTGAGCTGCTGTGAACATTGATATTGCTGTGTTGCTGTAATGTGCTGATTCTAAATCCCCTGGAAAAATACCCAGGAGAGGAACAGCAGGATCGAATGGTGGGCTCACCCCTAGTTTTTTGAGGATTCTCTACACTGCTTTCCAGAGGGGTTGTAGCAGTCTGAAGCTCCACCAACAGTGTGTTAGTGTGCCTATCTCTCCACAGCCCCTCCAGCATCTATTATTGTTTATTTTCTTCATTTTTGCCATTCTGACTGGCGTGAGGTGATATCTTAATGTAGTTTTCATTTGCGTTTCTCTGATTACTAGAGATTTATAGCACTTTCTCATGTATTCATTGAATTCATCAATGTCCTCTGTTGAGAAGTTTCTATTTAGCTCTTTGGCCCATTTATTAATTGGGTTGTTTGTGTTTTATAGTTGAGGTTTTTGAGGATTTTGTAGATTCTGGATATGAGGCCCCTATCAGAGGAATCATAGCCCATGATTCTCTCCATTTCCGTAGGAAACCTCTTGACTCTTTTGATTGTTTCCTTGGCAGTACAAAAGCTTTTTAGCTTAATGGCATCCCATTCACTGATTTTTTACTTTATTTCCTTCACTTTAGGAGACATGTTGAGAAAGTCTTTGCCTACTCCCAAATGCTGAAGTGTTGGACTTAATTTGTCTTCCATCAGTTGCAAGGTAGCTGGTTTAATTCCTAGCTCCTTGATCCATTTTGATTTGATTCTCGTGCAAGGAGAAAGATATGGGTCTAATTTCAGTTTTCTGCAAGTGGCTGTCCAGTTTGTCCAGCACCATTTGTTGAAGAGGTTGCCTCTCCTCCATGTAATATTTTGCCCCCCCCCTTTGTCAAAAATCAGATATTTAAAGATTTGAGGATTTGTTTCAGGGTCTTCTATTCTATTCCATTGGTCTTCTTTCCTATCTTGATACCAGTACCATGCTGTCTTTGTTACTATAGCTCTATAGTATAGTTTTAGATTGGTTATGGCAAAACCACCTGTTTTATCTTTCTTGCTTAGTAGTGTTTTGGCAATTCTAGGTTTCTTATTATTCCATATGAATTTGAGAATTGCTTTTTCTATGTCTGTAAAGAACGACATAGGTATCTTTATAAGGATAGCATTAAATCTATATAGAGCTTTCGGTAGAATGGCCATTTTTATTGTATTAATTCTGCCAAACCAAGAGCATGGGACATCTTTCCATCTTCTTAGGTTGTCTTGGATTTCATTCTTCAATGACTGATAATTTTCGTTGTAGAGATCTTTGATTTCCCTTGTAAGGTTAATTCCCAAGTATTTTATTTTTTTCAAAGATATTGTGATTGGGACTGATTTCCTGATTTCTTCATCAGTCCTATTATTATTAGTGTATAGGAAAGCTGTCATACGACCATGTTTGAAGAAAGCAGAGGGAGATGGAGCTAGGAAGGGAGAGAGGCCCTCCTCTTGCCTCTCTCTTTTAATGGGGAAGGAAAAACTTTACAGTAGCCACTCAGGAAACTTTTATTTCTCTGTAGTCAAAGGGATGCCCTTAACTTGAGTATAGACGTTCTGTATTGGGTGGCAGATGAGTGAGAAGGGACACGGTGGAGCACTGCGGTGGCCAAGGAGAAGTGGGTCCTGCCTGCAGTTGTGGGTGCCGAGTGATGAATGTGTGCAGCTGATTCACAGCAGCATTGTACCCCGTGTCCTCTGCTGCATCTTCGCTTCCTGGAAGGCACTGGTTAGCGAGCAACACCCGGCAGGGCCCCCGGCGTGCAGCACAGTGCAGAGCTGGGTAATCGTCACTGCATGTGCAATAGATGCCGTCCTTCTAGAGCACATGAGTCTGTCCAGTGCCACCAAGGTCGACGGAAAGGTGCTCTGTGAGTCAAGAGTCATACACTCTGGGTTTGATGCTGTACATGTCCAAGCTCTTTCCTGAGACCAAGCAAGAACCAGCAACCTGGGGCTGTCCCCAGCCTCTGTCTCGGGGAGAATATTTGAACAAACTAGCATTGCATTGAATTTGGTGATTTTTTTTCCTTCAAAGTTGAATGACATCAGTGGGACATTGATGAGTGTGAATCACTTCCTTCAAGTCTCCCTGTAGCTGTGGAAATTGGTTCAAGAAATGTCTCCATTTTAATCAGAATCTAACGCCTGGGTGTGGCTTACGCACAGGAGACTGTGCGCCTCTGCGATGTCACCATTTCCAGTGACTCTTGTCCATTTCATTCTCACACACCACGTAGGCTGCCTCCCCAGGAAATCAGTAGCGACCTATGAGGTCCAGGGCCTCACATTTGATTGGAGGGCACCCAGTAGGGTGGAGACGGAATTGGGGATGAAGTGTTGGAGGCGCACCCATACCCTGCGTTCCGCAGAAGTGCCCCTCACAGGAGGAACGTCCAGCTGACGGGCCGTGGTGAGCTCGGTGGCTTGCTGGAAGTCTCCTGCTCCATCATGGAATGCTCATGATTTCTGTATTCCCTGCCAGAGTCCAATCTGGATGTGATGATTTTATGTTATCAGAGCAAATTGCCTACTCAAGAAAGACACTTACGGATTTGAATATCTCATTCAAGAAGCTCGGCATTCACCGAGGGCCCCTCGATCATTTGCATCTCATTTTGAATTGAACCCGGGCTGTGGATGAGATCAGCGCCCTGAGAAAGAAAGGAAGGGGTCCCGAAAGGCAGATGTAAATAGGGCTTTATGCTGCTTCGTCTTTTATCCTGAGACGGCTAAGACATCCTTCAGAGTCCTTTAAAGCATTAATTTATCCTACATTCGCTGTGAAGATTGTAAAGGCTCTGTGTAAATGATGTGATTTGGGTATTGTTGGGTTAGAAAGAGACATAATGGCCGTGATTACGGGTGCAGTGCAGGGGTTTGAGCTAATGGGCCCTATCAGGGACTCAAAGCTCAATCCAGAGAACAAATGGGACCCACCTCATCCTACTGTAGCTGAGAGTCAATTTTGTTGTTGCTGTGTTTGAAGGAAAAAGCTGTTCAAATTGTAGGCTTATATGACTAATGGATTTATTTAGCCAACAGGCAATTTCTGTTTACCTGTCAAACAAAATATAAATATAAGTAATTGTTAGGGGAATTACTTTTTTGAGTTCCAAATTACTATGATTTGAAATGCAATTAGTAGTATAGACGAACCTATTTTTCCCTTTATGAGAAGGAAATTGTTCAGAAACGAGTGGAGTGGAGCTGATAGAGTTGCAGTCCTCTGTGAATTGAAGACGCAAGTGGGTGGCTTCTTTTCAATTTTATTGCTTGTAATATAATCCTTTTCCGTCCATGAGAACCCATGCCTCTCGCGTGGGACACACCCACGTAGGGGAAGTCAGGGTTTTGCACTGACCCCTCCTGTATTTGCTCGCGAGGAAGTAGGCATAGAGCAGGTTCACGCTGCCAAGTTTAGGTCTCATGCTCCACGTTGGCATTTATAAATCTTAAATACGCACTGTGATCTAAAGAATGTGCTGAAATTCAAGAAAAACTATCAAGACATCCAAGGGAGACTGGCCCATTTTTAAAAAATTCACAGGTATTTCCATGGAAATCTGGAGACAATCTTCAGTGATGGTGAAAAATAAAATAAAATGGATTTTATAATGAACACTTTAATGTGCTTCAAAGAGTAGACTCAGGAAAATTAAGTTCATAAAAGCCAGCTTTCAACTTAAATGTGTTTATTAACTTCATTGATTTTTAATTAAGTACAGTTTTTTTATCGCATTAAGTAAGCAATGATTCCAAAGCAGAGGCACTGATGATTTTTTAATGAAATCAATTTTTGAAAATAAGCTTCCCCCACCCTTGCAGGTCTGCAGAGTTTTTCTGCCAAACTGCATGTATTCTGGCAAGATGGAAGAGGCTCTCAGCTAAGGTGTAGTAGCAGAGAATCTCTGAGACAAGCAGCATGGTTGTGGCATCTTTGACTCTGCTTTCACAGATCCCTTTGGCCACTGCTTCTCCCTGGGATGAGGCGCGAACATGAACTTGGGGGTGAAGCAGCATCTATAAAGGTCCTGTCAAGACCCCTGCGCTTCTCTGTTGTGACCTTGAGTGACCTGCTGAGGTGACCCCTTTTCAATAAGCCAGTGTTCAAAAGAACCCCCCTTCTTTTTGCATCCTTGGAAAGCCCTTACCCGTAGAGGAATCCTTGTTAGATATTCTGGCTGTGTAAGCTATTTCTTGAGTATAACCAGCATTTTCCCAGGTGGCCAGGATGCCAGGTAGAAAATTATTCCACTGAATTCTTCTAGTAGGGTGACTGTCAGACTCGATGTGCCGCAGAAGCATCTTCAGGGCTTGTTAAAACACACATTGCCTGACCCCTGCTCCAGGCTTGTTTCAGCAGATGTGGCATAGAGCCCCAGAATATGCCTCAGTCCCCAGCTGCAGCTTACGCTACTGGTCCAGAAATAGCCCTTTGAAAGCCATTGCCTTAGTGGACTGAAAATCCCACCCAGCGCTCCTACGGTGAAAGGCCAGGCTTTAGTTGGAGTGAACACAGTTGTGATCCACAGTTTTCTAACAGGTTTTTTTTTTTTTCTGTAAGAAAATTAGCAGTGCTTCAAATGTTCTAAATTGAGCAAGCAACTGAAAAAGCTGCTTCTGTTCACAGAAGGAAAGCATTGTCAGTCAGATCATTTGCAAGGCAGGCCTGGTTCACCGTGAGGCATGCTGTCTGCACGCTGTGTGGATGTGAGCTCATTCTCGCTCGTTCCTGCACGCTCGGAATGTAGCGTGGTGGCTGGCATGTGTCGGGCATCCGGGTATTCACTGAATAAGCAAGTGCAGTGCTTGCAGGAAGCAGCAGCAGCAGCTCTGCCATCTTCCACACATGGACTGGCCTTTTCTTAGGGAGCTAAAGGCACCACGCTGTGTGGCATTAGCCCTGGACACGAAGGCACCATGGCAGCTTTTATTCTAAGATTCATTCACATTTCCACACGTGCACTGTGGTGGAGCTGTTCTGCACTGGGCTCAGGTAGGTGGCGGCTCTGTTTTCCCGAGCTGCAGGCTGTGGGTAGGGTCCTCGTCTGCTCAGGTGGTGTTCTGTAGGCTGAGTGTGTTCTCTTAGGGTGCATCACCCAAGTAGAGGTCACCCAGACTACAGGAATACCTGTGAGGCCTCTGCCAGGGCATGCCCATCCATGCGCCCTTGGCCACAGTCAGCCACAAGGTCCAGCTCAAAGTCCATGGGTCAGGTTAGGACCCTCCCCTGCAGCAGGAGCTGGTGGAGTGAAGGTCTGCTGAACCGTGGTTTGAGCGTGGAAATAATGCCTTGGCTCAGAGATGGATCACAGAGCTTAGAAGCAGGCAGCTTGGAGACAAGGCAGGTGTGTTCACTGCATCCTGTCCTGGAGGACCCTGCCCAGCCTCCCGCTTATGCACTTGAAGCGGCTTCTGGTCCTGGAGCCTGGCCGTGTGCAGAGTCAGGGCCATGCCTGCTGGCTTGCCTATCAGTTTTCGTTGGCACGGTCCAGGCAGAGCCTTAACAAAGGAATTGCCAACATTCTGGCAAGTTTTGACATGGGGTAGGAAGAGGTGGGAAATTCCTTCTTTAGAGACCTTTTCAAATTTGGCCAAGTGGAGCTGGAGTGTTGGCTCAGCGGTTACAGCACTTGCCTGGCATGTGTGAGGATGCGCGTTTGAACCCCAGTACCACGTACAGAGCAACAAAGGCCACATGTAAAACTAAATAAAGTTGATTCCTCCCCTCACTGTCCCTCTCTCTTAAAAAAAAAATGGCCAAGTGGATGACCCGGAATTAGGCCATGTTTTTCCCACCCTGGCGGACCTTGGAGGTGACCTCAGGCCCTAATTCCCTGCCATGTCAGCATCCCTGTGTGACCTTGAAAGGCAGTTGGCCTCCTCCATCCTTCTCATACCTCACAGCCAGGGCATTGCTGGAAGGTGGCAGAAGAATCACCAGGAGGGAGGGAGCAGGGTCTGGACTGCCCCCCAGACCCCTCTGCTGATCTCACTTGGTTTTGCTGTTTCGGCAGGCTTCCATTTCCAGGGTGAATGACATCAGGCTCTCGTTCAGACCTGCCTGACCTTAGTCCTGAGGCACATTCTGGGCACACACCATGTCCCCTTCCTTTCTTTTAGCTGCAGTGGTTTTCAATGGAGTCGGGACTTCTGAGTTCTGTATGGACCCCACTGGTCTACAGGTGTGGGTGAGCAGGTCCAGCTCTGCTGCCCACTCTCTAGAGGACACCTTGCACCTGACCACCCTCTTCCTGGTGCACTGCTCCTTCCAGATCAAAGCCTGAGATTCCCTTGGGTGATGTGGTGCGGATGCACCTGCGGCTGGCATGGGGGGCTATCTGGGCCCTGTGATGCCCACCTCCTTGCTCTTCTTCCTGCTGCTGACCACTCTCAACCAGGACTCGATCCTCCGGAGTGCTTGCCAGGAGTGCCAGAGAGAAAAGAAAAATGCTTTCTCTCCTTCCGGGCCACAGCCACTGCCTCTGTTGAATAAAAACTTAAAGCACCCACGTAGAGAGGCTCATTAATATGATTTTAACATTAAAGGAAGCATTTAACTTGATCCGCAGGACCCAGGGAAGCCTGTGGTCTCCAAAGGGCATGAGCTCTGGGGCATTTCAGAGCAGAAGTTGGAGCCCTTTGAATCTAATAACTCCAGGAATGCAAATGAAGACATTTCAGAGAATGGCATGGTTGTGCTCAAATGGTCACCAAGAGCATGCAGGCTGTGCTGCCCGCTGTGGCCTGCAGCTCCTGAGAGCCCTGCAAGGCACTGTGGGAAAAGACAGAAGTTTGTGCTGCCTCCATTATTTGGATGATTTCTGAGGTGTCTTGAGTTGTAAAAAGCAGGATTTTATTGTTGTTTTGACAGGAGCAAGGACATTTTAGAAAAAAAATGTGTACCCTCCTGCTGATAACTGATGCAGAGAAAGACAGGAATGAAAGGCAAGAAAGAGGAAGTGAAACACAGGAAGCCAGAAAGGAGGAGAAAAGAAGAAATTGATTTACTACTTGTGTCTGTGCCCAGGGAGCTGGGGTAGTTACGTCCTGAATCAGGTTTGAAAGCAGGGCAGGGAACACTGCAGTAGTGAAATGCAGAGAAAAGTGCTACTGGGAGATCAAACTTCAACTTTACTGATTTTTAAGAAAGCCTTTTTTATAGTAATTGCTTTGTGTGCCTGTGAGTGCTAGATACTTGCTGTCTGAACGTGTGTACGCAGGTCATAGACCTAGTCTCTGACTGGCAGTCTTGTTACACAGTAAACTAAGTTGGCAAGAAGCAAATAAAAACCATTTTTTGAGAGATAGACAGATGTTCGGAGTTGACAATCTGCTGGTTTTGCGTAGTTAGCACCCTATTTTCCCAAGCTGCCTCAATTCCCCCCACCCTCTTTATCCAAGGTCAAGGTGAGAAGGCCTGCAAGATTGTGGAGCCCGTGTTCTAGGGAAGACCTTCCTCTAGAGTATGCAGCGTTGGCCATTTTATTTCTCCAGATATTAATGTAAGGAAGTGTAAAAATCTTAAACATCCTCTGCTCTCTTCCCTCACCACCCAGAGAAAGAGAAAGTGAAGGGCAGCCTACAATTCTCCCAGCAAAAAGACAAGCTCCTCCCTAGTACAGAGCTGCCGGCTGCTGAGCTCAGCCTCCCGCCCCCAGCGGCTGAGCCTGCATGCGGGCCCCATGGCCCCCCTGTGGTCGGTTCTAAAATGACTACCGTAGAGTAGGAAACATCTGCCTAATTCCAGTGACTTATCACATTTCTTTCATAAATTGGTTCCAGGGAAAATAAACACACATATCTTAATAAATGGGGAAGAAGTAATCACGCGGAACTGGATGAAAAAAATGGGTTGGTAGGCCTTGTATTTTAAGCAGGATTGAGGAATTAAAGTCTTGACATGAAGTAGTCCACAAAACAATTTCAAAAACACTTCCACATACTTACCTGATAAGTAGGAGTGAAAATCTGCTTCCATATAGCGTGGAGTTGCGGGAAATAGCGGGCGCTTTCCTTCTGGGACAGTGCACCCACATGACATACCCTTGGGGTTTGCTCACGTTTAGCTGGGGGCTGGGGGTTACTAGAAGCAAGAGTTGAATTTTGGGTGTGTCATGAACCTGAAGGAGCGGCTGGCCTTCCTCTGTGACTGCACCACACCCTCTTCCAGGAGCCAGTGTACTGTTTGGTTCTAGAGACTTGAAAAGCCACAGTCCCTAAGGATGTGTTTAAGGTAAACTTGGATGCGCTGGTCCACAAAAACAGGTGCGCATCCTCACATACAATCTAGAACATTCTTTGAAACATCCCTGGGAGCATTGTGTTCACTGCGCAAGCTGAAAGAACGTAGCCGCATTCTCAGGTCAGTCCATGGGCCTCAGTCCAGAGTGCCCCTGAGGACTTCCAGTTCTGGCCCCTAGGTCTCCTCTCACATGGGCCCCAGCCTGGCTCTTGCTCTTCCTGCCCACTTCTCCTCTCCTCCATTTCTCCTTTTTAATTTTCCACACAAATTACGGCCTCAACTCTTTCCCCAATTGTTTATGACTATTATAGTCTTTTTATTTTATAAATAACTTTAAATACAAACCACATCTTCAGAATAACTTAGGTTTTTAAACATTGTAATAGGAACACCTACAAGCTGAGCTGATAAAACCGTTTTTTAAAGCGAGGCACATGCACTGTCTTTATCAATTTATTATTTGATTTATTATTGAATAAAAGATTCAACCTATTCTGTGATGGTTATGCACATACCTATCAAACAGTGTGAGATCCTATGTTCACTATATTTTATATAAAATGTATTACTTTACTATAAAGTGTATATTTATATATACACACACACACTTACAGTTTGTGTAAAAACACGTTGCATATTCCTTGTGTTATAAGCAAGACCCCAACAGCATCTATCTATAGTGAAATGTCAGGATCTCCAGGCTGCGGGACAGCATGAGCTTTTCTCTTTGAAGTCTGCTAGGAAAGAGCTTCCTCCTACAGAAAGCACAGCTGGTGGGAGAGGGAAATGAGAGCCAGCGTTCCCTTTATTAAGAGGGATGACTTTTAAAGTTTAGCTTCATGGCTCTTGTAATTGTTGCAAGGTTCTTCAAAGCAAAGCCAGGATGAATCTCTCCCCTCCACCAGACCCCTCTGGGTCCTGTTTCCCGTGCAGTGAGCCCTATGGTGATGGGAATATTGGTTTTACTTGTTTTTATATCTGCTGTAAAGGAAAGGTGCTTTTGTCCCCCTTAGTGATTATGCTTGTTTCTTCATAGTTCAGGGAAACCGCTGCAACACCGATGGCATGGTAGAATTTTGATGAAACTAAAAGCCACTGGCTAGATTAAGATCTTAGAAAAGCAAGGGCAGAGGGCATGGGAGGCTGCACCTCCCACCAGGTGCTTCCTCACCTGCAGGCTGCTTCCCCAAGCTGAGGACACAGGAAGGCCACTGCAGTACCAAGCAGGCCTGGCCACGGGCTTTTTGGCTTGGACAGTGATGTCAGGAGGCTGCTGATGGGCTGGGGGGTGTTGTGAGCCTGCATGGCCTGTGGAGTGGCTGCCTGCCTATGACTTTGAAAACTTGAAACAGGGAAACTGAGGAATGGCTGGAAGCACCACTAGCCCTGAGAGGAGAGGATGCCCCTCTTCTGGGTGGACAGGAGCAACAGCAGCGTCCCCACTGCTCCCTCCTGAGTTTTTAATGGGGCCCATAGCAGCCTGGAAGGGCCGCAAGGAGGATACCGGAACAGGAAAGGAGCAAGAGCTGCAGGACCCTTAAGAAAGACAGTGGCAAGGACTCTGGAGAGAAAACAGAGAGCCAGGTTACCAAGAGGAGGGAGCCAGGAGGGAGGAAAGGAAGCACAGGGCCCGCTGAGCAGAATCACAGGGAAGCACACTTTGCCAGTCTTTCCACACAGGGGCGCTGAAGCACGTTTTAATGCAGCAAAATCAGTTAATTGGAATCCCTGAACGGTGCATATCGTTTGAGGTCACTGCGCCCCTCTCACTTCCTCTCCCTAGGGGGTTTGGAGAGCGACCCAGCATGCTTTGGGAAAGTTGCTGGGATCCCGAAGGCTCCATCCTCTCCCAGTGTACTGAAATGAGAATGGAGTTCGAGATACACACAAGAAGGCAGGCAGGTGTGCGGACGGAGGAGCGCGCAGGGGGCTGCCCCCGGCTCCACTAGGCCTCCGCCAGCCCTGCTCCAACAACCTTCGCCTTCTTCCCGAGAGCGGTGAAGGAAATGAAGCCGTCTTCCACGAACTCTGCTGTGGAAGGAGGGTGGACTCCCCAGAAGCCCGCAGCACCCACCCGGGCGCAGGCGGGCCTCCCTCGGTCCCTGAGTTACCCGCTCGCCCGCGCCCCTTCGCCCGGGCGCTCAGGGATCTTGGCTGACGCTCCGAGTTGGGCAAGAAGAGCTGGCGGAGGCACGGACCGCCGCTCGGGGGCAGCCACGCGCGGAGGGCGCCCCCGGGGACTGTCTTCTGCGCCTGCCGCCTGGGGTCTCTCTGCGCGACCCCTCCCTGGCGCACGCCCCCGCCCTCCGGGTACGACCCCGCTCTGCCGCCCCTCGCTCCGGGGCCACCCGGGCGCCATTCGCCACCGGCGGGCGCAGGGCCGGGCTGGGCGGGCGAAGGCGGAGCCGCGGGCCGGGCGGGGGAGCGCGGAGGCTCGGGGTGTGCGCCCGTCCCTAGGTGGTGCCAAACCTCGGGCCGCGGCCCGCCCTCCCCGCGCGTGTTTTGGTTCTTTCCTTCCTCCGGTCTCTGTGATCAGGCTGTACGTGGCCGTGGCAAGGAGTTGAAAAAATAAAACGCGGCACTAAAGAAAGCGAGCGCACACCCGACCCCGCTTCCCGAGCCGCCGGGGAGGGGCGAGGAGGCTGGGCCAGGCACGGTCGCCAGCGGCGACTTGCTAGTGGCGCGCGGACCAGCGGCCGGCGGCTGGCAGTCTTCGGCCGCGCCTTCCCCGCCAGCCTTTCTCTTTCTCTCTTTTGCTTTTTTCTTTTCTGCCTGGAGGGGGTGGGGAGCGGGAACCGAGAGAGTGAAAGCAAAATATTAAAAAGCACCCAAGACAGCCAGCGAGAGCGCGCGCGGGGACCGATGGCTTCGCTGTACCAGAGGTTCACCGGCAAGATCAACACCTCGCGCTCCTTCCCGGCGCCCCCGGAGGCCAGCCGCCTCCTGGGCGGCCAGGGGCCCGAGGAGGACGGCGGCGCCGGGCCCAAGCCCCTCGGCCCGCAGGCGCAGGCGGCGGCGCCCCGGGAGCGCGGCGGCGGTGGCGCGGGTGGCCGGCCCCGGTTCCAGTACCAGGCGCGGAGCGACTGTGACGAGGAGGACGTAAGAGCACCGCGGTGGGGGGGGGGCGGTCTCCGGCCGAGCGCACCTGCGAGGCGCAGAGGCCTGGTGGCCCCGCGGGTCCCAGGGCGCCCTCCAGCCTCCCCTCCCCCGCTCCCCAGCGCCCAGACTGCACTCAGCGCCGGATCCCGGTCAACGTGGTCCGGAGCCCGGCTTTGCGGAGGCGGAGGCTAGGAGTTGGTGGCTGGAGCGAGCAGGGGTTTGGAGCTGCGCCTGCTGGGAGCTAGAACATGCTTGGGGTTCGGTAGATGCGTGGATGTCTGTTCCTAACCGCAGGCTGCTGTGGATCCCAAGGAGGGAATTGGATGTATCTGTGCTTACAAGTTGATGGTGATTGGTTTATATATATATATATATTATGTTCATTTTCCTGCTCTGTGGCTCAGGGGACATCAAGTCCAGGCTTTTTCTTCTTCCACCTGTCACTGGACTCTACTCACAGTGCCCCTTCTGCCTGCCCACTCTGACCCTTGAGGCAAGTGCAGCCATATCCTCTTCTCCCCTAACGCATCCCCCTTTGTTGGTAGTGATCTTTTCTGGAAAAAAAAAAAAGGTAAAATTCCTGGCCTTGGAGCCTACCCCGCTCCAGGTTGAGCATAGTTTTTGCAGATGGGTACCAGGCCCTGACCATCTCATGGCCCCCGTCTCTGGGCCAACAACTCTGCCTTAGGCTGTGCTCCTTCCAGGCAAACTTCTCCCAGAGCCTCTCCTGCTCTTCTCGGGGCTGGAAGCCTGGGTTTCAAAGGTTGAATTTGCATATCACCCTAGTAACGGATGACTCCTGCAGGGATGGATGGGTGGAACCACCTCCTTTTGATCCCTTCCAGATGTTCAGAGCACTGGTGGAACCCACAAGAGAGGAAAACAGTCATTTTTCTTGGAGACAGAATTCCAGACCAACTTTCAGGCAGGCAGGTCTAGGATGGCTGGCACAGCCCTTACAGACAGGTAGGGTATGTTCCAGTGTAGAAACCACGTGTGGGCCTTTGAGCAGTTTTCCTCTTGGAGGCCCCTTCTGAGTAAAGCTGAGCAGCTGGAGTCCTGCACAAGCCACTCAGATAGTCTTCCTCACAGCCCCCAGGGAAGTGCATGTCCCTGCCCTGGGCAGGAGGCCATTGAACATACCCTGTCTTAGGTCACACTGCTTCGTCATCTGGCATTTCTTCAGTTGTGTGTATGTGAGGGGTGCGTGCTTCCGTAGGGACAGTTCTCAGTTGCTCGGTCTTGCTAAATCAAGTTGTATTGTTGTTCCTGACAGTATAGTTTTTGTCGTGTTTTACAATAGAGGATGTGGATGCTTTCACAAATGTGAAATTTGTGAGTGTGTGCTTTGTGCACACCTGGGCACACAAAAGTGTGTCCTGCATCAATCTTGTTCTCTCTTGCATTGTCTCCAGGAATGGAGTCCTTCACTCCAGTGGGCCAGGCCTGGAGACGAGGTTCACTGAACAGGATTTCTTGGGAAGGGTGAAGAATTCCTACAAAATAGCAGCTATGTAAGATGCACAAGTCGAACAGCGCAACTCTAGGGTCACATTGCTGCAGGTCTTGTGGCGACGGTTAGCTGCAGTGCAGACAGAACAGATTCACTTTTTGCCGGAAACGTGACTGAACAACTGTCAAAATGGGGATGTTTAGAGAATGGTGTCATTTCCCCTCCACAGACCCTAGGTGTCGCTAGGAGAAAGGAAAGGTTACAGCTGAATATTGCGCTGCTGGTCTCCACCCATCCGTTTCAAAAATCTTAGCTTGGGACATATATTTCTTTCTTTATTAGCACATGTAGAACTGCTTCTCAGATAAAGCAAAAGTGCTAAACTGAGGAACAAAAAAAATTTAATAAGTGCAATTGATTTCCATTGACAGAGCTCCGAGCAGCATCTGTTAGATTCATTAAGTCCTGGTATCACTATTTGTTTTCTGGAAAATACAGTAAGTGTGTGTGTGTGCACGTGCGTACATATACGCACACACACATGCGCGTGCATGTAGGTATTGGTGTGTGGTGTGTGCATATTTAGTACACTATGATCTTAGTTTTCCTTTTTCTGTACATGACATCTGGACATAATCAGTACACATCAACAAAGATGTGTCACATGCTTTCCTACAGAACAGCAGACATGTGGGGTGAACAAGACCGGAACTCTAATACATAGCGTGAAGGTTATAGATAATAAAATTGAACCATGTGTGGGACTCATGTAAAACGAGTAGTTTTCAACTGCTCTTGCCATAAAATCTTGGCTGTATGAGGGGGTAAACCTGTTCACTTGCTGCACATAGTAACCTTATTACTGTCTCTCTCTATCTAAATATATATCCCATAACATCATGTTGTGTACCTCAAATATAGCACCGTAAAGTCAATTAATTGCTTTTAGATGTCTGGGTAAACCAATGAAGTAGGGCTAAAGGTAGCATCTGTTTCTTAAAAACATAAATGTACTTTTCTCAGAAAACTCACTCAAAATTGGCAAACTTGTGTATGAGATCTTACTAAAAGGTGAATGGGCATAGTAAACCACTCTTCTTCCAGGAACAAAAGCTTCCTTCCATTTGCTTCAGAGTGACTAGTGAAGAATAACATCTGATTTGAAAACTTTTTTTTAGATGTGATCCCTTCTCAAGATTGAAGAATCTCAGGTGAACATTTTACTGCCCACATTTAAAGCTGAAGATGCACAACCAGTTAGGAGTTCACTGCATATTATTGTCTGTATCTTGGGACTGCTGAGGCAGCTGGGGCCAGAAGCCTGCCTTTGTGTTGCAGTTCTCAGTGGGTGTTCAGGGCTCAAGCGGGAGCTGTCCGCGGTGCTGAAGCACTTTGCTCTGCGTGGCACCCATCCTAAGGCTGGTGTCCTTGGGGCTCCTCTGTGGCTTGTCAGCCAGGAAAAGCTGTTCAGACACACAGAGATAGCCTCGTACTGTCATCGAGATGATGGCAAATGAAACACCTCTGCGCTTTGTGAATCTCTTGCTTCCACTTCCATCCAGAAAGCGAGAAATAAAATGTAGTTCTTGACCTCTGCGTGTGTGCATGCAAGCATGCCTGGGTGTGACTGAGAACAAGTGATTTCCCCTCAACAGAGTTTAAACTAGCCTCCTGGGACTCACAGAGAAGACGCAACAGGGTCTACACAGGCTAAATGAACCCAGTTCATTTACTGCAGTTGGCACAGGGCGCTGCCACCAGGGCGGCTCCATGGAAGGTCCTCTTTGAGTGGGTCAGTTCTAGGAGGCAGGTTCTGACTGTGAAATAGAAACAAAGCCCAAGTGTCTTTCTATCAGTTTCCTTACAAATCTTAGATTTATTTAAATATGAAGTCAATTACTTGGGCAACTCCTCTGAGGAATCAATAACCATTTCGATTTAAAATTCATTGTGTAGTTTAAAAATAAGTTGACTCTTGAAGAAAATGCTGCTAGAAATGACTTCCAATAGGAAGTCACTGACTGATGTTAAAATACTGAGCTCTGTCATGCCCATACCTGGGCATTTCTTTTGCATTTCTTTAAGGGCTTTGCAAGCGTCACATACTGCCTGGGCAGTAGTTTGGTTAAGGTCCCATGTTCTGTCCCTGTAGTCTTCCTTCTTGATGGCGTATGATTTCTGACAATACAGATGTGATGACACCAGGAGTTCAGAACAGCAAGGCCCAAACGGAGATGGAATGACAGATGACTGCCTGTGATGGCTGTCAGGGGAGGGGCCGGTCTCTTCGTCCTGTGTGTCTTGGGCAGCCAGCCCACCTGCTTCCCCTTTGTCTTCCATTGGTGTGATGTCAGCCTCCTGCAACGTGTCCTTGGGATGGATCAGTTTTGCAAACGATTTCATAAATAGCCTGCCTGCCCAGATGATGTCTGTATGTGCTGTCACTTTCTTCTCCAATTTTAAGTGTTTTATAAAAATTTCATTTCACACTATTTTGCTAACCATAAGGAAAAGGCTAAGCCTCTAGCCCTCCTCCGGATCCCCCACTCCTGTCGCTAATTGGCGCTGTGTGGTGCACTCATCTCCAGAGTGGGTCTGGGATCTCACAGGGTCTTTGGACCTGTAAACATGGAGGCTGGCAGGGTTTCCTTATCCCGATTCCTCATCCCAGCAGGAAGGAGGTGCTGCTGAGTGGCCCAGAGTGCTCAGTGCCTGTAGGCTCCTCTCTGCCTGTCCGCGGTCCTTTTTTCCCTCCTGCAAGCAGAGCCAAGAGGTCCATCCTGGGGCCCTCGCCCTGCTGGTCATGGTGGTGCTGCCTTCCTTTCTTTTCCAGCTCCTCCAGCAAGTGCTGCACCACGGCTTCCCCTTCCTCCCACCAGAAATCTTCTTCCTCCTCTTGCCTGCAAGTGGCCTGCATTCTGAGCTCACTTCTCTATAGTGTTCTGTGCCTTGTGATAATGGTGTGTCTGGCTCCTCCTCCATCTTGATGTGAAGGCAGCTTTGCTCTTGGTCACCACCACCCTGTTCCTCACACTTTTTATCCCATGCCTTTCATGATGCTGCTGAATTCAGGCCTGGCCTCTCTCTCTGAACCCAGCCTTTGAGCTCTTTAGGAAATCATTCCCTTCTCCCCTTGAAGGTTTTTGTCTCCCCATATTTTGTTCTCTCTTTCATGTTCTCTTTGTAAGATAAATCTTCTATCTTTGTCCAAAGGGAGCCCTGTATATTCTGCATTAGAAGATGGTTAGAATAGCGTTTTACTCTGATATACTTCTTTTAGCATTTATTCTGAAGATAAGTTGCTCTTTTATTTTCACCGAAGTGGAGAATTCTAGCAATGCAAGGCCCTGGGGGCCACTGTGTTGATCTCTCTAAACCATTGTGTCACATTACAAGTGTCCTGCAAGATCATTTTGGTGGCAGTGGTGAGCCATCCTCACGGACTGTCATTCCTCTTCTCTTTGTTCCTGTCTGACCCAAGCACGCACTCAGCGGAACCCTCATTTCTGCTGCTCGAGTTGCTGTTTCTTCCACTTCTAGTGTGGCCCACTGTATGTGCGGTACATAAATCCCATTCTCAGTGTCTTCGTTTCTCTCTTGTGGCATTATTTCGGTGGATGAGTGCTGCAGGCCCCTCCTGGCCCTAGAACCCTGCCTTGTGTGCTGGATGTAATAGCTGAGTAGATTTTTGTCCTCCAGAGCATACTTAGCACATAGGAAGTGTTTACTGCCCACGAAAGCACCAGTCCAGCAAATGCTTTGGAAAAGTGAGTAATCACTTCTCTTTGTCATGGAATTCTATACCAACAAAGGACTTGCTAAAGTTATAATGTGACAGTGTGAAACAAGGGCTGGGGTGCTGGCTCAGTGGTTGTGGTGCTTGCCTGGCATGCATGAGGTCGTGGATTCAAACCCCAGCACTGCATACACAACAAAGCATGGGAGCAATGAAAGCCACGTAAAAACTAAATAAAATTGATTCTCTCATTCTCTCTCTCTCTCTCTCATTGTCCCCCTTTTTAAAGAAAAAAGAAAACAATGAATGTAATTGTAATTAAGAACCTGTCTCTCTGAGAAGGTACATGTTGGTATACACAGAAGCAGTGCTACTGGATTAGTGGTTGAAGCCAAAATCAGCATGAGAAACACCTGACTTCTGCCCTGCACCTGCTTAAAGCACTGTTCCGTGCATCTCATGTCACCTTCACCTTCTCCTTGGGAAAGGCAGAAAACCAGGACAAAAGCTGGTGTTTTGGCTTGGAACATTCGTAAGGGTGCGCCTAATTGGCCATCCCTCTCTCGGGTGAGTCAGTTGTCAGCTGTGAACTCTAACAAACAAATTTCAATGTCTGAACAAGCCTTTGCTTGCTAAAGCCAGTTCCAAAGAGCATGTCTGTGGAAAGGGGGGTAATAGTCCCCCCCCCGGGGATTTGTGCTCTGCAGGCAGCCACGGAAGCCACCTTCACATGGCTCACTCTCTCCAATTGCTGCTGGTGCACGCATGTCCTAAATTACTCGCATGTTTAGAACTAAGGAGGTCCAGAGTTCCAGAATAACATAGCATTAAGCCTTGACAATGGAATCAGTTCACTTTCCCACATCAATCTTAAGGCGTCACAGGGTAGGAAGGGACGTTCTTTAGATGTTGACTTTGGACATTTTTTTTCTTCATAACATAGAACTTTTTAAATTTCTTACCCAAAGCTGTTTTATCCTTTAGAGTCAGAATGATTAATGAGTTTAATTTTTGCAAGCAACTGGAAAGAGTTGCTGAGTAAGATGTACATGCTGATTGTACATGACCCTGTTCCTTTTAATTACTCAGATGATAACAATGCATTAATCGGTGGACGAGAAGAGCTTCTCCGCAATGTGCACCATGGATCCTTTCATGGGGGCATTGCCCATAAAAATAATAATCACCCTAATCCTCTTAAAATGAGACTCATGATAAATTTAGTGTTAAGGGCGTCAAGGACCCGTGGGACAAGTCAGGGTCTGGTCTGCCTGTGTTTCACACGCATTGTTTTGATTTTATATATGGATAAAAGTATGTTCAATCTTTCTCATTAGCAACTTTGGGAACCCTTCACTCGAATGATCCAGCGTTCTGAACTTCTCTTAAGCGGAAAACATCACAACTTTGGCTTCAACCCACGTTACCTGTGAGAAGGCTGGGGGTGGCCACATGGTGATGCCAGCAAGGTGCCCCAGTCCTCTGGAGCTTCTTTTCTTCCTCTTTGTTCTTTTCAGTGTCCTCTGCTGTGCCGTGATCAGGTTTAGAGCTTAATTATGTCACCGAATTAAAGATCCATGGGCACCATAGGATTTAAAGCCCTAATGTTTTGGTTCTGAGTGGGTATGATATTTTATAAAATATATTTTAAAATGAGAAGATGTTCCTGACTTATTTTCTTCAGTAGTTTTACCTTTTCCCAGCATGTTTTACTACCTGCGTTTTCCAGCTGCATCTATATCCAGTTCAAGCATAGGAAATATTCAGTTCTGCCCCGTGCTGGTGAACACACACACACACAAACACACACTACCATCCCCGTGAGGGCCGGAGGTGGAGTTCCAGGTGGGGGCAGGCCACTGGGGTGCCCTTCTGCCCAGGGTGGAACCGGCAGCAGGCCTGAAG
>PVKS010037195.1:0-18801 GCA_004027875.1 Aplodontia rufa | reverse complement strand
TCACTATAATATGCTGATTCTAAGTCTTTTGGGAAAATACCCAGGAGTGGGATAGCTGGGTCATAAAGTGGTTCTAGCCCTAATTTTTTGAGGATTCTCCACACTGCTTTTCAGAGTGGCTGAACCAGTTTGCAGGCCCACCAGCAGTGTGACAGTGTTCCTCTTTTCCCACAGCCCCTCCAGCATCTGTGGTTGTTCGTATACTTCATTTTTGCCACTCTAACAGGAGTGAGGTGTAATCTCATTGAAGTTTTGATTTGTATTTCCCTTATAGCTAATGATGCAGAGCATTTTCTCATATATTTATGAGCTTTCTAGACTTCCTCTGGTGAGAAGTTGCTTTTTAGATCTGTAGCCCATTTGCTGATTGATTATTTGTGGCTTTGGTGTTTAGTTTTTTTGGTTCTTTGTATATTCTGGGTATTAGCCCTCTGTCCGAGGTATAGCAAGCAAAGATTTTCTCCCATTCTGTTGGGTCTCTCTTGAGACTCTTGACTAATTCTTTTGCTATGCAAATGTTTTTTAGTTTAATTGCATCCCGTTCATTTATTCTTAACTCTACTGCTTGCACACTGGGAGTTTTGTTAAGGAAGGCACCACTGACCCCCTATGTCCTGTAGTGTTGATCCTACTTCTTTTTCAAGTAAATTTTCAAGTAAATTTTCAAGTTTTAAAGACAGGTCGTGCATGAGCCACACCAGGCAGAAGTTCTACCCTTGTCTTGCTGGTGGAATGAACAGCAGTTTTACTCACTGACCCCTATTTTATTGGTGAATCTCTTACCCTTTCTTTCTCTATGGCATGCATTTTGTTTTGAAAACAGTTGGCCTGGTGACTTAACTTGGAAAGCCAAACTCCTTCATGAATTGGTCCTGTGGCCTGGGCTAACATTTAGCCAATAATATGGTTTACTTCTGTAAGGATAATAAAACAAGTATTATCACTTATTCAATGTGTATTATATATTACAGATGTTGCTCAAAGTTTTGCATGAACTGTACTTTTTTGTGCTTCAATGTTCTAATGTTGGTCAGGGAATTATTCTTTTTTTCTTTTTAAGAGAGAGAGAATCAATTTTATGTATTTTTCAGCTGACACTTAGCTATAAATGTGGTGCTAGGGTTTGAACTCAGGTCTTCAAACATGCCAGGCAAGTGCTCTAACCACTGAGATACCTCTCCAGCTCTGGAAATATTCTTTTTGGCAATAAATCTATATTATACAGTGGGTTTTATTGTGGAGTTTCCTTCACCTCTGCTTTTGCAAATAAAACAACTGATAATACCAAGAAAATAAAATTGAAAAGTCCTAAGTTGATTTTCCCCCCACCCCAGCACCTCTCAACGTAGGTCTGGATTACAGTATCTACCTCCGATGTTAAGAATTATGGCAATCGAATGTGAACATGTGCCAGGGCAAATTATTTTGCTCATGTCCATTTTTGATGTTTACATATTCAATCAGAACTAGTTCTTTAAAAAATTTTTTGCTTTAATTTATGAAGATGTATGTTATTTTTAGAAAGATTTTAAAATATCATTAGAATAGAATTATTTTTAAGTTTTACTAAATTAATAAAACCAATTCATTAGTCAAGGTTAAAAAAAAGAATTGTGGCAATTGTAGTAACATGAGACATGTTTATCTTTGCTGATGTATGAAAGGATGGCTAACCCTGGGGCACAGTTGTATATTCTCTGATCACTGTTTGAGACTTCTTTTGAATTTACCCTGGAATTCTGCCTGACCAATGGTATCATCCACATCCATCAGGAAAAACTCAGCTCACTGTATACCTGTTGCTCTTGCAGAAATCACAGAAGCACTGGGAAGATATGCTCTCTTAACCCCTGAAATCCAGTTTTCTAGGTGGTATCAAGCATAAAATCATATAATTTCTCTCTTAAAATGCATAAAATGATGACATTCCTCTCATCTCAGATCTGCTAAAAATACACAGTTATTGCTAAGTACATTTACCTAGCAATTAAACACTGTTTTGATTTCCTAAGTGTCTTCCTATCAAAATATATTTTCTTAAAAAAATATATATAAATACATATATATATATATATATATATATATATATATATATATATACTGATCATTAATGTTCTATCTGCCTAAGTCATTACAAGTGTCCTCCTGAAGGTTTTATTTTGGTTGAAAGAAGAAAGATGCTTTAGGACCTCAGGGTTAAACTCATTCTTCGTCTGTAATGCATGGGTGGACAGTGGCAGCAGCTGGCATTTGTAGTAGTTTAGTGGCTTAAAAGAAAGGAAAGAAGAAAAAGTGAACATTGATTTTAATAGGAAAACAATGAGCCAAAAAACAAAAAAGAAAACCTAGGAAAAGGAATTTTATTAGAAAATACAACAGAAAAAAAAAGTGGTTAAAGGAAGCAGATAAGAAGCACTCAGGGTGGCTGTCTTGATGTATATAAAAAATAGAGTCCAAAGCAGGTTAGTGACCATGGCTGGCTTCCTCATCCATTTCATCTTCCCTCGTACTCTGAAGTCTGAGCATGAGACTTGGCACCTTAAGTTACACAGCCTTGCTTTTCCAGTACAGTTGACCCTCCACCTCTGCACATTCTGCATCAGTGGATTCAATCAACCATGGATCGAAAGTATTTGAAAAAAATTGCATTTATCCTGAACATTTATAGACATTTTTCTTGTCACTGTTCCCCAAACAAAACAGTATAACAGCTATTTACATAGCATTTGCATTGTATCAGATATTATAAGTAATCTAGAAACGATTTGAAGAGTATTGAGGATAAATGTAGACTAAATGCAAATACTACCTCATTTCATATAAGGGATTTGAGCGTCCTTGGATTTTGTTATCATGGAGGTCTAAGAACCAACCCACTGTGGAGACCAGGAATGACTGTATGTACTTATGCTGCCTTCTTCTATAGAGATAAGCTATTATCTATTGAACCTGAAGACACAAGGAAATTCCTGTCTCCCATTGTGTACCAATATCTTGGTGCTTGGAAGGAGATAGATTAGCCACCCACTTTACTAAGACTCAGTTGGTAGCGGTCAAAGAGCAGGAGATAGTTGTCACATGGATGACATTTAGTCGCTTTCTTGTTTCCTCCCCTGTGGTGGAGAAAAATCTCTCTGGATCTTAATTCTTACTGTTTTGCTATAGTTCTTCACCTGACCATGGTTTCTCTTCATTTCCCTCAGAGCATATATTCCCCAACTTCTTTAAACTCATCTTCAAATGAAAATCTTTCTTCCAAAAGCTTTTTATGGCCAACTTCATCTCCCTCCGAAACTTTTCCTAACTCTCCACGGACCCTCTCCCACTTGCATTTAGTTTTTCCCCTGCTGTTTTCCTTTATTATTTCCTGCCATAGCCTTCATCATCACCTAATTGTACTTTCTCTCCCCTATTCAATCATGGATCCCATCAGTCTTGGCATCCCCAGGCCCCGGTACAATGCCTAGCACATAGTAGACCTGATAAAAGCCAGTGGATCAAGTGAATGAACATAGATCAGGTTTAGTCACTTAACATATTTATTGAGCACCTGCTCCATGACAAAGTACTCAATCTCAATAGTATATTTCGCGATCCATCCTAGATACTATACCTCAACAGCCAATCTAAATTGTTTTAATTATATCTCATAATTTTCCATGGCTGAGATTACAAATTTAGTGAAGAATTTTTCTTCTATTTGTTAGGTCTTCACATCTTGTTTTGTACTGTAAAGATACAGTAAAACTACTTGAGTGGGGGCTTTTAAAGTGGGGGATGAGAGATGGAAACTTTCCTTTTGACCTTGCTCTCGATTCACAAAAGACCCCACATTTGGATTTTCTCATTAATTCCAGTTGATGCTGTGCCTATATTACAGATATAAAAAATCTGAAACTTAAAGTAAAAATGGAAACATCATCCAACTTTAAACCTTTTGCCCCATTCCTGGCTCACGCTGCCTCTGGTATGTATGCATCATTTCTCCCAGCATTTCTTCACTGTGTCTTTGTCAAGCCTAGGCCACACTACCTAATCTGAGGTCACCGTCATGACTGGTAAAAGCTACTGAATGGGTATGAAATGGAAGTGAGCTCATTGTGGCATTTTCTCCTTTGAAACAGAATTGCCTGATGATAAGGACCCTTTCTCTTTGTCTAGCTGCCCTCTCACTATCTAAGCATGAGGTCTGGAAAGCAGTAGGTTTTCAATGTTTTTATGTCACTGCTGCGTAAAAGGTGAGAATAAGGTCAGGGATGGGGTAAATGTCAGAATCAAAAGAAATAAGATGTCAGCGGCAGAATGAAGGGGAGGACAGTGCTGGCCCAGGGATGGGTACAGAGCCCCTCGGGCTTATGCAGGACTCTGTGGTTTATTGTGTGCCTTCTTGCACATGAAATCATCTTACACATACTCTACCATGGATGTCATTATTGATTAACTGATGAAGATGAGCCTGGACATAGAAGAGCTGGTTTTGAAATCAGTCATGGGGCTTGAAACTCCCTGTTCTGAAGGCTTCCGCCACCCCCCGAAAACAAACAAGCACCTTCATCTCTAACAAACCCTGAACAATAGAAACTGAAGTCAATGGCTTCTATGGGCCTTCTCTGAGCTCTGGACCTGAATGCACAGTACAATCACTGACTGGACAGTCATCTGGATCACCCAGACACAACCTGTCCAAGACCAAACACTTTCTCTTCTCAATGGAGAATGCTTGCTCATTTCCAGGATTTGCTGTCTAGTGGTGGCATAGCTGTGCCATCTGGACACCTCTGGATCCAAGCTCTCCTTACCCTGGAATAAGCAGATCTTTTTGATTTGCCTCCTCATTGCTTCTCAAATCTGACCACACCTTCTCTACCACCCAAGCTGCCCTGGGGTTCTCCCACCAGTGTCCCTGCATCCACTCGAGCCCCCCTTCCAATCTGTTCTCTACTCTGCAGGCAGAATGATCCTTCTCATTCCTTATATAATTAAGACAAATCCCTGTGAGGCCTAGAGGACCTGCTACCTACCTTCTCCTGTCCTCTGCACCAGTCACAGAACATGGAACATGCAACGCTTCCGTCTAGTCCACGATCTTTGCCCAGGCAGTGCCCTCTGCTAAGAATGCTATGACTGACATCTTTATGTGGCTACCACCTACTTATTCTTCAGCAAGTCCCACCTCTGTAGTATCTGTCACAGCTGCAGCTTATAGGATCACCAAATCAGTACCTGCAAGGCCCATAATTCAGGAGCAGTATCCATTTCTGCCACACACACCCTGCACAATACCTAATAAAAAGTAGATGCTGGTTGAATAAATGGACAAAATGATTGTAGACATGTGTATGTTAAAGCAGATGTTGCTTTAGACACATTCCAACATCTCTGTCGATTCAGAAAAAAATTAGGAAGTTAAACATGCCTGAATATCTGTTGACAAAGTCAACTACATCAATGTCATTAATCAACAAATTCAATAAACTCATGGAGTACCTGCTATTACAACCTCACACATTAGAAACAGATCCATCTTTCTCCACCAGTCTCTCTACGATGCAACTGCCCGAAGTCCTAAGAACAGCCAATTTCATTTCTTCTTTTGACATTGCATTAGCACTATTTTGAAAAGTGCATACCCTTGCGTGGAGAATTAACAGTTGCCTGACAGGGCTGAGAAGCATTTGGTTTGAATATGTCTAGTAATGTGGAATTTTTCCTTCTTATGGAGTTTTATTATGAAATGATTAGTTAATTAAATTTCAATTGGACAGGCAGATGCACAGAAGTGAAATTTCTCTTCAATTATTCACCCTCCAAGCCTTGTTCTAAGTAGAGCAACAAAATGATTGCTTTAATGCATGTTGAGAACATGCTTTCTGAGGTGTTTATTTGAACTCCAACATTGAAAATAGTGTAACACTAGACCTGAAGAAACTAAGTCTTAAATAGAGTCATTCAAAAACAAACCCTGCTGTCCCAAATGAGTTTGTCATCCTGATTTCTTCAATGTGCACTATAAAAACCTACCCTTTTACAAACCTCAGACTGTGTGCACTCTCACAGGCAGTGATTGTCACCATGGTCTCTGAGCCCTGCAGAGCCTGAAGTCCAGCTCCAGGGAAACCCAATATATTCTGCTGCTGCCTGGACAGCTGACTCAGCTTTACCTGAGTCCCACACTGGATGGGATCCTTTTCAAAGAACCAAGAAACGGTAGAATTTCTCAAGTTCACTCTAGGCAACCAGTCATGGAACATTCTTAACCAGATTTCTTCCACTGGCAATTATCTAAAGAGGCCAGTAGGCTTAGCTGTGGCTAGTTCAGTAGAGAGTCCTCTGTGGGCACACATTTCTACCATGATCATGTCTTTAATGGATTTGCACAGGTAGATGAAGAGAGACTCCTCTTGTGCCTGGAAATTAATTCTCCTTGGCTAAGCTAATAATAACCTCAACATGTATGAATTTTTACATGAACAGGGGGAACCTTGTCTAGGATGCTGGGCGACGAAGGGAGGAGGGCAGGGAGGGGGGAAGGAATAGGAAGGATATCGAGGAGACCTGAGGGAGGGAGTATATGGGAATCAACTCAGAGGGGAATCTTCGACTTCCATGAGAAGTCCGGTTAACACTGGGGTTTAATAAGGGGAAACATGGAACCATAGGGAAACCAAAGGGGGAAAACATGGAATGGCATCAGCCTGGGCTTGCTCTGTCATTATACATTTGTTCTTGATTGTTTGATAACGATCCCCTCCTAATTGTAAGTCTATATTTAATGAATTAAAAAATGTTCTTCATAAATATAAGAAAAAAAAGAAAGTAATTCTCCTCTCTTCTTTCCTTTATTCTAACTCTGTAAGTCGGAGCTTCTTATATCCTTCTTCCAGTTAGCCTCCTGCTCTCTGACTTGCTCTGCCTTCTTCTCACAGTGTTCTGGCTGTAATTCATACTCTTCCTTGAGGATGTCACATGTCACTGTCCACTTTATATTTTTATTGGGTACCTGCAGTTCTGTAAATTAAATATGAGTGAGTGGTTATAGCCAGGAAAATCAATCTTTAAATAAATTAATATTTCAATGACAGTTGTAGAGTTGCTTCTTCACTTAATGTGTATCTTGGCTTAGAAATGGAAAACAGTGAATGTGTCATTTTGGAAAAACTTAAAGCGAAGACAAAAAAGACAAGCCAAATATGCCATAGGATTTTGAAACTGATTCTTAGAGAATTAATGCCTTAATCTGTGGAGTCCAGCTCTTTTCAGATAAATAATGATAATTTTATTTGATTTCTTTTTTGGCTATTTCATGTCATTGGTACAGAAAGAAAAATGTGAATCATGGTATCTATTTAGAGTTGCTAGAAAAAAATTGAGGACATTCAGTTAAGTTTGAATTTGAAATTAACAATTTTAATATAAGTATGTCCCAAATATTTTATGGGATATACTTGTACTAAAAAAATAGCTTGCTGTATATCTGAAATTCAAATCTGACTGATAATCCTATAGTTTTATTTGCTAAATCTTGGTACACACTACCACATAAGACAGTTATGAGAAATAAAAGCAATTTCCCGAGATAATATAAATGAAAGGATTTAGCATAATTTCTAACATTTGATATGTAGGTTGAGAATTCCTAATATAAAAATTTGAAGTACAAAGCACTTGAAAATCCACCCAAGTGACACAACAAATGGAAAATTCCACCTTTCTACTGCATGTGATGGGTTGCAGTCAAAATGCAGGTACACTGGGGCTGGAGAGGTGACTTGGCAGTTACGGCGCTTGCCTGGCATGCACAAGTACACGGGTTCAAACCCCAGCACCCACGTACACACCTAAGTGTCAGAGCAACGAAAGCCACATGAAAAGCTCAAAAAAAATTGATTCTCTTTGTCTCTCTCTCACTGTCCTCTCTTAAAAAAAAAAAAAAAAACACACACACACAATTTAATAAAATGCAAGGGCACTAAAGATATTGTATAAAATTGCCTTCAGATTAAGTGTATATAGTGTATATGAAACATAAATGAATTTTGTATTTAGTCTTAAGTTCCATCACCAGGATATCACATGATGCACGTGCAAATATTCCAAACTGAAGAAGAAAATCTGAAACCCTCTGGTCCCAAGCACGTCAGCTGAAGGCTACTCTACCTGAGATTAATTTCCTTTTCCTTTACTGAGTAGTCACGGATTATCATTCTGACAAAACCTCTTTATTGTTCAGAGAAATGTTTTAGTTTTGAGAACTTTAGCATCAAAAGCATGTAATTTTTTAAAGTTTTTTTTAACCCCAGGGATGTCATCTTTACTTCCACAAAATTACTTAAGGTTTAGTTCTCTTTAAAAAAATTCTTCAGGAAAATTGATCACTCCCCCTCTCTATTATCTGTATTTTAGAAAAGAAAACTACACTTTTGATTGCATCGGTGTTTTTTTTTTCTCCTCCTCCAAAATTATTCAAAAATTAAAATGTAAGCAAGAAACATTAAAATACTGTGAAATGTTCACTTCTCATTATGCCTTATATTGGGGAACTTGTGGTGAAGGCACATGTTTTATCTTCTTTCTCTGTCTAGTGAAGGATGATTCTATAGCTATTTGGAACAGCACAGGCACTGAACCAGCAAATTAACTGCTAACAATTGAAGAGAAGAGCAGGAGTTCCAGGTAATTCTAGGAGTTCCTTGGCTCATGGAAACATTATGTGTTTTCTAGGAGACAGATTGACCCTAAGCATAAAAAGGGTACAAGGTTATGTATCCTGTTTGGAAAAACGGTCTCCGCCGAGGGCAGAGTGGAAAGGAGTGTGCTTCAGTGTTTTGTTTTGTTTTTTTCTCATCCTCCCAAATTATTAAAAAACAAAATATAGGCAGGAAATATTAAAATACTGTGAAATGTTCACTTCTCGACCCTTATTTCTTTTTCTTCACCCCTTTTTCTTGTCTTCATCCTTCTTACCCTGTGAACTCTTTAGGAGCAAGAATTATTGAATTCTTTCTTCTGTGTACAGTAAGTAATTAGCGATTATTCATGAGCAGGTCAGTTTCTAATGATGACTCTTTACCTATATCAGGAGGACCCTTATAAGTGCCCTGGTAGGAAGAGACCCTGGAGAGCTTGCTGTCTTGTGTCTTCCCACCGTGTGACGACACAGGGAGAAGGCAGCCATCTGCACCCCAGGAAGAGAGCACTCACCAGAAACTTTGTTGGCACCTGATCCCAGAATTCAGCCTCCAGAAGTCAATTTCTGTTGTTTAAGCTATCCACTCTAGGGTATTTTGTTATGGTAGCCTGAGCCAACTAAGATCAATAGCCACAAGTAGGATATTGATTAAATAAGTCATGGTGAATGCATATGTAGATTATTGTGCAGTCTTAGGCATGATTTAGCAGACTTGTAGTACAAAACAACATTAAATGTGGTACTCTTTTAAGAAGAACAAATGCATACACACACACACAAACCCCAATATCCAATTTTTCTTTTCTTAATAGTGGAAATTGAACTACTGAGCCATATTCCCAGCCAATTTTATTTTTGAGACAGAGTCTAACTAAGTTGCTGAGGGCCTCACTAAGTTTCTAAGGCTGGCTTCAAACTTGCAATCCTTCTTCCTTTGCCCAGAGGTAATATCTAAAGTTTTAAGAAACACAAAGTCATATATCAAAGTATGAATAAACAATTGTCTCTAGTGGTTGATTTACAGGTTATTTTTCTTTCTTTGTATGTGTGTATGTGTGAGCTCTACCATAGTTCTGAATTTTGACTATTTTTCCTTTTGTAATCAGAAAAACTCAATTAAGCAATTTTTTTTGTTATTTTTGCTAATGAACAGACACCTACTTTGGGCAGATCACTAAAAATGAAGGTATAAACTAGACCAGGAAGTGTTTGCTCGCATCCAGGAGTCTTTCCCAGGGGTGGCCTAGAGCTTCCTGGTGAAGCCAGCAACCTCTTCAATGACTAAGAGACAGAGTTCAAAGTTCTGATAGCAACCTGAACCCTACCTAATGGAAATGCGCTGCGTCTGTCTTTTCACTTTGTCTCTCATCACTATTCAAGTGCCAGTTTTCCTGATACTTTCACTCAACTGATAAAAAGACTAAAGATAAAAAGAGCTAAAAAAGAACCAGAAAATCTTTAACAAGTAGAAGCAGAACGATTTTTTTTAATGAGCTAAAGAGACCCTTAAAAATCGAAATTAAATGAAGAGAAATGTTTCCAACAGTAAGAGAGTTGTTTTAAGGTAAAACTTGGCTTCTCTGTGTTTCCCCTTAGATCTATGTTAAATCCCCAGGGCGCTCACCCTTTTACTTAATATCTGCACAGTTTCAAAGCTTGTCTGGTTATCAAATATTTTAGCAATAACACCATGAACTCAGAAAAGGGAAGCCTACTAATTAGCCTGATTTGATGTACAATGATACAATTCTCAAAATATCACTTTGCATCCCATAAATATATAAATTGTTATTTGTCATTTAGGTATAAAACTTTAAAACTAATAGTTTAAAAAAAAGTAGGGCATCTTTCTCCTTGGTAATTGCAATAAGCTCACAAATCCAAGGTTTCTGATGCTCCTCTCGTTCTTTTTCTCATACAGCTCATCATAATAATACGTATGTATAACTGTACTGCACTGTTACAAAATGGGAGCATTTTTACATTCAAAAGTCAGATAAAGCTGCCAATCCATTCATTTGCTAGGTGGGCTCCAACCCATGGCATAGATGAGATCCTTATATCCCAGTTTCTTATTTGAAATATTGGCAAGTCTGGACCCAATTAGCAAGGCTGGAATTCAGGCCTTCCATGGATGGTTATCTTTCTCTCTTTCACTGTCAAAAACTACAAGGAATGAGCACAGACAGAAGAAAGGCCTAAACTACACGGGCTCCATATGAAACAGCTAATGGCACACAAATTAATTGTGGACTAAGTCACAAAGGTCAGGCAAGAGATCATAAACTAAGACTGAGTAATACACAACAAAACATTGGAGATGTATTAGAACCATTATATAAAAAGGCAATAAACACACATTATTTCTAGGAACTGAAAGACTTTTGACTATTTTAAAGCATAGTTTTGCGGAGCTCACATTAACAAAAATCTTAGCAATATCTTTTCCCATTTCTAGACTTTATTTAAATACTATTATCGTAGATCCATATATTATTCTGGCAGGAATGTTCATCAATATCATTTCATTGGTTCATATCATTGATCCATTTTCTATTTTTAAAGTGACAATTTCACTTTAGACTTCAACTCTGGTGTTTAGATATGGAAGACTCTGATGGTTGAAAACTCACTATTAAATGCAAACCAACATTGAGACCATTTTCAGCCATAGCAATTCTGTTTCCTTCCATTAAAAAAGAAAAATTCATGTTGGATTGCCATCTTGTGAAATGTCCCTTGTTATCATGGTTTGCCACCATACCCCTTTCCCCTTATAATATTTCTCTGGAAAGAAATCCATTTTTATGAACAACAAAAATAGCTGATGCATGTTTAGTGACTCCATCTCCTAAGAATATTTGGATCTTTATGAGGATCAAAGAATAAACTTAATTGGTTAATTTCAGTCATTGCTACCCAGGGGAGAGAGATTTTGCAGCTAGTTGTGCTGCTGCAAAATTGTTATTTGTATTGATATTGTTATTCATGTCATCAAATCTAGAATTCCTTTGTAATACCTCCAGATATCCCATCATATTCATATGGAGAAGCCACTGTCTATGCCAAGGGACTCCCTAGGTTATACATTAGTAGCAAAGCTTTCAGAATCTCCCAAGAGTTGGGGAAATGAGCTTGTTTGGCGTGGGTAGCCCTTAAAGTAAATGGATTTGCTTTTGACACATTTCTCCTTGACACTACTTATCTGTACGTCAACCATCATTACAAATGTGTTTTAATAAATCTGGAACTTATTCTAAAATAGGCTTTGATGAAATCTAGATTAATTTGTATTAGTTTTAAGTTAAATGTCACTTGAATACTAAAACCGTATTAAGGAAGAACGGCGTGTATAATGCTTATCTTTGTGATTGATTAAATTTTACCTGTTGTGATTGGCCTTTTTTTAATCCAGACAAGTCTTACTGAGTATATAATAAGGCAATAACTCATGAACTAATTCATTTGTCCCAGTTTCTTCACAATCGATGTCATTTTTTCCATTTTCCCTTTTCAATGAAATTTGAAGGGAAAAAAAGCAATTAGCTGTATTTTTTACTTTCAATACCGAGCCTCCAAAGATAAAACAGCAGAGTTAAATCATCTATATAAAATACAATAAGTGTAGAAAGAGAGAATATAGCACGTAATCTTTTTAAACATCATATCATAAGGTACAACCAAGCTCAAAGTTGAACTTCTAAAGACCAACCAACCTCACCAACTTCTTATAATCTTATTTTCAAGAAATTATTCAAATATCTCTGGCCAAAATAGAGCATGTTAGACTATAAATTATCTGGAAATGTGACCCCAAAAGAGAATGTTCTGTTTTATAGAAATAGTAATGACAAACCGTAATGTTCCTAATAGAACGCCGTTCTTAACCCTGCTCCCATTCCCACCTGTCCTCTGCGTGTATCACCCTACTTAGGGCCAGGAAGGCTACTGGAAGTGTGCTGTGGGTTCTTGAAAACTCTATTGCATTGATCAAACTCCCTTTAAACAATAGTCCTTTCTAAGGGTGGATTGAATGGAAGGGTGAGTGAGCAGGAAAGGAAAGGGAAGAGAAATAGGAAAACATCTTGCATTGTACATATGTTATCTTGTGTTTTCAGAGAGTGGAATATTTTGGCTACTTGAATACTTCATTTACAAGAAAGTCATTGAAGTTATTAATGTCGGTTTGCTTACTAAAGAATTAACATACAATAAAATTCCCTGAAGACAAAAGCCTTCTTTGCCATAATTTTATTTCCTTTAATGATTCAGAAAGCATTTCAGAATCCAGCAATCCTTATTTTGAACATCAATCATCATTGTATGTTAAACACGGAAGTATCTGCCAAGAGAATCTGCCCATTAACCAAGCGTTACTATGCTTTTAAAAATACTTCACAAACAAGAAGACAGACGCTTCACATAAAAGGTACCAGATTAGAAGCTGTTTTGAGCGAGGCCACTCGCTCAAGGGTAAATATTGAGAGGCAGTGTGGCGCCTACTCACAAGTGAGAGCCAGCACTCGATTTGAGTGTGAACACATCATTTAACCTTTCTCAGCCTCGGTTGCCTCTCAGGCAATACGGGACAATAAGGTCAGTCCCTCTCTGGACAACTATGAGAAATGAGCTAGGAAGAGGAGAGAAAAACACATCATACATCAATACGTGTCATAGAACTTCTCAAGGAAAGTGTTCAATGTTTGGACGTATTATTGATTTTAGGAACTAGGATGCTTTGATGTCGTAGCTGGTCAGCTGGATCTTTGTCCTTGTGATTTTGTCCATCTGGGACCACTTTGGCTTCCTAGCAACAGTCACCTAGAGACTGTCTTTGCTGAAGTCCCATATGGCATCTGGTAGCACCTATGAGTTTGGCTAATTCATCTTCGCAGCATGAAAGATGTTTCCCCACAGTTAGATTTAAGTTCTCTGCTGATTCTTCTTTCCCTTCAGATGCCAAGAGGATGCCTCAGATGGAAGTGACTACAGCCAAGTGGGTTGTCTCTGATATGGGGTGTTTTGTTCGTTTCCTGCTGAAGATGTCTTCTGTTATCTTTTGGGCTTGGGAGTGGAGCTGTCAGCCACAGGAGCTTCCTTACTTGCCTGTACAGTTGTCTTTACAGGCAGCTATGCGTATCAAGCTGTAGATCTTTAGTGGCAGGTGCTACTCCTTAGCTAAAACCTGTAAACACTGCATTTTATGGGTCTGCCAACTCCCCCTCCAGAAGGTGCTAGGAGATCAGAGGCAGAATCTGCTTTGGATTACCCTGACCTGACTCCACCGCTGGGAGGCAGCCCACAGGCTTCTAGGAAGCATTTGGCAAAATATGCCGGTCACTCTCCACCCTTTAGATGTTTAGACATTACAAGAAAGTGTGACCAAGAGACTAAGGTATCTAGTAGATAGCTAGATTTTTTAAAGTTTTTTTTTTAAAGGACGGTTAGCTAAGATAGTACAGTTCAAACATGCCTAACCCAAAACCCTGAATTCTGAAATGCTCTAAAATTTAAAAACAAAATTTAACCACCAATGCTTTGGTTTAGATATGTGCAAGAAAGTTTACAGGTGAAATGATCAGGTTATGAGCGCCTTAACCTAATCAATGCCTAATCCACTTGAATGAACTGACAGGGCAGGTAGGGTGTGGCTAGAGGGCGTAGGTCCCTGGGGACATACTTTGAGGTATGAATTTTGTCTGTGGTGAGGTGATGTTAGTTTCTCTCTGATCCCTGGTGCCACGTGCTAAGCTGCTTTCCTCCTCCACACTCTTCCACCACGTTCTGCCTCACCTTAGGCCCAGAGCAATGGAGCCAGCTGTCTATGGGCTGAGACCTCTGAGACCATAAACCAAATAAACTTTTCCTCCTCTAAAATTGTCCCTTTCAGGTCTTTTGGTCACAGCAGTGAAAACGCTGACCAAAACAACCAATATGATTCCACTATTGGAAAAATCCACACCTCTGACCTCATGTGCTTTCTGATGGTTCAATATAAACAAACTTTATTTCATATGCAGAATTATTTAAAATATTGTATAAAATTACCTTCAGGTTATGTGTATAAGGGACACATGAAATACAGATGAATTTTTCATTTAGACTTGGGTACCATCCCCACAATCTCTTAGATATATATGAATATTTCAAAATCCCCTCCAAAATCTGAAATCCAAACATTTCTGGGAGTATTTAGAACTTCTTTACAGTGAGTGAGATGCTTAAGCCATTGCTGGTGATTCCGTGGACTTAGGGAAAAGAGGAGGTTGCATAAATATGCATTGTAGTTTTCGAATATTTATACAGCTATGCTTGAGAGTGATACTAAATATAAAGCATGATATTAAAAATAAGACATATAAGAACATTTTGGACCTCTTTAAGGCTGGGCTAACTACCTGGCCAAGGTGTTATGACAGTTTTCTATCTTATGTCCCTGTCATTACTACCTGTCAGTGACTTATCTGTCCCTTTAACTAAAATAAAAGCTTTTGGAGGACAGTGACATATTTTTGTATTAGAAAATCTAGTTTGGGCAAATGTGATACAGAGTTTTGACTTCATTCATTGCCTTTAAAATCAAGTCTCATGACATGTTCAGTTTTTAAGTAACTAAAGTTGTAGCAAAACTGGATTTCTTTATTTTTCGCTTATCATTTTAAAATACAAGTCAACTAGAATCAAGGATTTTGATTTTGGTTTTGAAGTGAGAGATGAAACAGGAGGGTGGTGATCAGCATTCTTTCTTAAGAAGACACCCAACCAGGATGGGGAGGAAATTCCATTGGTGTTTAGACAGTGTAGGCAGCAGAGAGTAATGGCCAAAAACACAGGTTCTGTGATAAGATATGGGGCAGAGTCTGCTCTACCACTCATTAAATGAGTGCCCTTGAAAAAGTTACTTTCCTGAGTCCTCATTTCCTCATCAGTACCGTGAAGACCATAATGACTGATGTAGAGTTGTAGGAGGACCCAATGAATTAATGTGTGTAAAGCGTTGGCCCAGTGCCTGGCACCTTGCAGACAGGTCAACATGTTCGAACTATGAAACCATCCTTTCCCAGGGTTGTGGTTGTTAGGACAGCAAGGAGACGAGTGTTCTAAGCTGGCTGCTTCTGTGTATAGTTTCTGATGTAGCCAGGACTCTAAGGCACCTGCCATGAGCGCTGAGTTCACCATTGAAATAGGCTAAGGATTTGGAGGTGGGGGGCGGGAGGAAGAATGGTTGGAGGGGAAGCCTGACATTGAAATGAACTAAATCTGTGCAAGTGGCTATTTTTGTCAGCCCAACCACAGTGGGTGTGTGATCGGGCATCTACTTTTGATCCAGCTCTTTTTATAGTTGCTGGGTTTTCTTAAAGGCAACTCTCCTTCGATCTTTTCCCAGGCTGCCGAGCTGATTTAGAAAATTGCTTATGGAGTATTTATCATCTGCAATCTGGAATAGACAACATTGAGATTAGCAATTAGATACTCCTTTAAGATGTAAAAACAGTCTCATCAACTCCCCATAGATTCAGCATAACAGTATTTTATCCATAAAGACTGCAAACACAGCATTACCATTTCAAAAGTGCTTCAGATTGTCAGCCAAGGCTCAACCTGCACAGGCAGCTTTGGCGAAAATAAAAGCCAACATCACTCCGACCCAGCAGCCTGTCCTCTTTCGTCTTATAAAGAAACCTCAACTTCAACCACTTCACAATATGCCCCCATTACAATCACTCTGAGTAGTTCAATTAGAGTAGTGCTCTTTCCAACAAGGATGTTACAAACTGTCAGATATAAAAGCAGGAAGTCTGTGTCAACTGGTGCTTTTTAAGTGTATTTTAGAGAATTGTCTGAACATTTCCTACCTCTATTGCCATACTGAAAAGTTATTTTTACAAGCGTCAATGCTGCTAAGACCAATCCAGCTCTTGAACCACAGGGTCTGTAACGCGTTGCAGTGTGTGTGTCTGGAAACCATGGGTAAATAGTCACTGGGAGAAGGAAGTTGAATGAGACTCATTTCCATCCGCTCTGAAAGTCTCTAGCACCAAGTAATCACACTGAACCCTCTTTAAAGAGGAATTTGGTGTCAGTCAGTTACAGCCTTTCCTAAGTGGTTACCTGGCCACATGGTGCACGGAGAATCTCGCAATAATGAGGAAGATTTCCAACAATTTCAGTTAAAGGTCAGCCATTTTTTTAAAAATAGGGACCTTTTACTCTCTTGTTCTTCTCCCCCAAAGCCAGGCAGGTGGTCCTTGCAGGCCTGTGCTGATGAATTAGGCAGCTCATACTGTACCAAGTGCATTTTCATTACTATGAACAAAACAGGCCGGGGCGGGGGTGTTGATAGGTGGCTTCCACTCGAAGGACAAGATGCATTTATCTGAAGGCAATTCAGTGGTTTATATGGACAGCAGGGCCCCTTTGTCTCCTTGTCACAATCTTCCTGTGAGCATCACCGTGATTCATAGTCAAATTATACCACTTTATACCACCCCGGCTATTTAAATCACAGACTCCCCAATCCACGATCTTCACAATTTTAAATAGCACCCAGGAGTGCAGTTCCATTTTTTAACACAATATTTTGAATTTGTACAAATAAGAATCGGTCACGAGGAAGTGACTTTTTGATTATTTCTTGTGCTTTGCTATAGATAAGTATTGAGGCTTTTAAAAGTACTTGATTAGAAGCAGTTGGATCACATCCTTTCCCAGCAAGACTTACTATTTTACTCATGAAAATCATTGTGTATTCAGGGGGAAAAAATGGCAATAATTTCCCATTTCCCACAAGAAATCTGTATGTCAAACTTGATACTCAAGATTTTGTGTGGGTAAAGGTCTCCCACACAAAACTTGATGAGGTTATAATATAACAACATATTATCTCCATGAGTGATTTCAAACTTTACTGTGTATTAGAGTTATCCAAGGTACTTGATTAAAATTCATATGTTGAAGCCCAGCCCTGCTTCAATGAGACTGGGTCTTGTGTTCTGTAGGTACTGATCCATACCGGATGAGGTAATTTTGCTCGTTTAGTTTGTTAAGGACAACAACAACCCGGACTCTTCAGGGAGCTGTAATGGCACTGCTTATCCAAGAACATGCGCAGAGCATGCGCAGTATGTAGTAGTCATTCACCGGACCCACTCCAGTCCCTTAATCTCCTGGTTTGTTCTGATGCCAACAAGATTGCTGTTAATGGATGTCATTAAAAAATATTAGAGAAATTGGGTAGGGCTGGCTAAAGTTCAACTTTCATAGAAATTACAGCTTCCCAGCAAATCAAAGTGCATATTAACAGACATTTTGATTATTACTCCTTCTTAGAAAAACTGGTTTCCATACTCCTATATAGGACCACAATCCTTAATCTGTCATTCACAAATCCTGTCATCACTGAAAATGTATCATTTCCCAAGTTTTTCACCAAAATATGCTTGATAGCAAACTTTGGCCTACACCAAAATGAAGGTGGAAATATTATATGTGTGTATTTATCTACAGATTGATCTATCTATACCTGTATAGACAGAGCTATATATCTATATCTATACATCTATATGACTAGATATGCATACACACATATTTAACATTTTCTTATACTTACAATTTCATTTTTGTTAATCTAAATAATTTATAATTATGCAGTATTTGAAGTAAAGGTTTTTTTCTTTTTTTGTTACAGTTGTAGGTTTTTATTTTTATGATTAGATGCAAGAAATCAAAGTTACTGGCAATATACTTTATAATCAGTAAAAAATATACTTTCTCAAGAAGCATAATACATACTTTACAAAAGAGTTTATTGATCCTGCCACGAGATTCCTAACCTAAATTTGGGCTATAGCTGAGTTTGTAAATAAATAAACATCAATGTGCTTGCCTTTCAAATAAGGATTATTAGTTCTGATTGATAATATCTGTATTTTGTCAACTGTATTAAGTAATGAATGCCTCTTATGGGCAAAAATCAATAACCTATTCTTATTAAAATTTTCGTTCCAATTCAGAATTACCATGGGACAAGTTACACCTTCACAGTTTGTAAACATACCTACTCAGCCAGTGTTCATTAATGCAAATCATTTGATGACATTCTTTTTTTTTTT